>JASDQU010320486.1:0-13138 GCA_032191745.1 Picea mariana
TTATTTATGTTGGCTTTAGGCCATTAGTTGTAATTATACCTCCTAGTGTCTTATATATACCAAGGAGACATTTTCATTTTGAATCATCTTGTACTTGAACATTTAAGTGGGGTAAAAGGAGGTTTACCCCTTGAAGAGGATTATTATCTGAAATTATCTCTTTTTCAAGGCGTTGAGTACTTTTTTTGAGGTTTTTCTATGCTATATTGATATTTGGTTCCTAACAGATTCACGTAGGATCATTCTAAATTTGTTCCTGAGTCTGACTGACTTTTCGATTCCTCCACAGGGAATCCCACACACACACAACAATGTTTTCCACAGATCCTAGTAGTTATGCTCTGTGATCAAACACAAGGCATCAACCCAAATCTCTTGACCAACAATATGATTGCACCCTTTGCCGAATCAAGATTTGGGGTTTTGCGATTCCTGTTGTCAAGTTTCTTGTCTCTTCAACCTCTGAAACTCGAAATGCCAAATTGCCAAAATCTTTGGCCGTGTCCTCCTCCATAGTTGTGTTGCGTTTCACGACTTCAGGAATTCTGGAGTAAAGAACCCTGACGTCTTGTGTTCGAAACTGCTAAAATGTCGAACCCTGATGCATTCAACAAAGGCTGGCTTCCCAATGAAACTTTTTGTCGATTCAGAGTTTCGGACTTTGTGATTTCGCGAATCCAAATACAAGTCTCCTGGTTCTCCAACCTCCGACACCTGAAACAATCAACGAAGATTGACTTCGCCTAGTGACGAGTACATGCCACCTATCTGTTCGACTGTACTCTGTTTCCCATGTGGATTCTTTCCACCTATCCACTCGAGCTCTCTGGCGTTTGGGACTTGAACAACCCTTCGACAACCATTCCTCTATCACTTCAAAACCCCAAACTCTGAAATGATGCCTTCCACACGATCAATGGATATAAGCCTTCATTTGATCCGATGACCCACGTTATTTTAGGATTCTGGGTACCAAGAGTTCAAAACTCTCGATCCCAAAATTCTTCCTCCTCTGCTTCCCGACAACCAAAGTGCCGAAATCCCAAGATTCCACACCAAAATCCTATCACGACTCGCAACTTCGGGATTTTTTCTCCACTATGCCTGACTCCTTGTTGTCAGGACCCCTGAAATGCCAAACTCTGAAATTCCAAAGCGTCAATATTCTACACCTCATCTTCACACATGGTAATCCATTTGAAAATTTGAAAGTTCGAGTGACCAAGGGATTTGGCTTGCACTCCGGACTTACAAACCCCAATTTTCCAAAATGATCTTGACGGCTCGATGGTCACGATCGACGGTTGATGTTGAATCTTGAAACCAACTTAATGGGTTCGTCTAACCCTTATCCACCCTACAACTACTTGGGATCCTATGATCCTCGTGACTTCACGAGTTCTCTACGGAGAATTTTGATCGTCCGATTCACTCCTCAATGAATCTTTGGGAAACGAACCAATTTTCTTTCGCTGGAACTTAAGATTTTGCGCAATGATTCAGCTCCTTGTCTTCCTTTGAATACTTCAAAGGCATTGATCCTCCCGATCTTTCTATTGCAACCTCAAGTCTCAAAAGGACTCCTGCACGCACTCTTTGCGACAATCTTTCAAATGATTCTATGTATTTGATTCTTCGACTCTGTGCACTCTCGACAACAATAGTCCTTCACTCTTCAACCTTAGTTGATGAATACTAAGGCTTCAACTAGCCCGCGCACACCTTGCATGACTTCTGTTCTTCACCTACACTTCTGCTGGAATGAGAACAATGGTATTCTTCCTGAGATTTCTGAGATAAAACTCAGACCTTTTTCAATGTGCACCTTGCAAACATTCACTGCACTCCTTGCAGGAACTCTCTCAGAAAGGGAAACAATTGAAACTCATTCTTCTCCTCTCTTAGACTTCATATATTCAACATGAAATCATACATTCAACATAGAATAACAACAAAGGAATAACATAGAGAATAAAACAACTGTAAGCATACCATTCATCATATGTAAATAGCAAACATCATAACACCATGAAATCTGAGTCACAGAATCATATATTAACTCAAATACTCCTGTACATGGGTTCTTCTCTACAACTCTCTTCTACAACTCTTCTTCTTTTTTCTCTTCTATGCTAATGATACAATAATACAAGAGTGAGGGTGTCTATATATGTTTTTCCTCCACTCTAAACTGTCTAATCTCTTAATTCCAATCTACCTACTTTCATTAACAGACTTAAATTCCTATTACAATTTGACAGATGGGAGTAATCCCCCCAGATCTGTTAATATCTCCTAGGTATAAATGAAAAGTATGCCTTCTTCCTAACTATTACATTAATGCTTTTAAGTTCAAAATTCAAAACGTTGTTCATAGAAACGTGTTCTTTTTCCATCTGCGCATCTAGCTGCTCCTTTAGCTAGGTGCATGCTTTTGGCTTTGTACGATGCTCCTGTATCATACTCCCTTGCTTGAAAATTTTCATGAACTCCTGTTCATGAGCTCTTGCACGGTCTGTCCATGCTTATGAATTTCTTCTTCATCTTCCCAACTAGCATCTTCAACTGGATGTCCCTTCCATTTGACCAAGTATTCAAAATACTCTTTTCTCTTGGTCTTTTTTCTAATCCTCTTGTCAATTATGCTTTCCATTTGTGGCTTTTCAGCTACAGGCATTTTTTTTGTCCATTGAACTTCTTTCTGTTCATCTTCTACTCCTGCTTCTTCACCTCTGTAAGGGTACAAATCCGCAACATTGAATATCGGTGAGATTTCGATCCCTTCAGGTAATTCAATCTCATATGCATTTGCCCCAAATTTCTTTATGACTTTGCACTGTCCATTCTTTTTCATCTTCAGTTTGTTATATGTTCCCCTCAGGAATATTTCCTTCCTCAGATGTGCAAGAATCAAATCACCAACTTCAAATTGAAGTTCTCACCTGTGTTGATTTGCTCTCCACTTGTATTCTTGATTTGAACTCTGCAATCATTCCTTAACTCGGTTGTGAAGCTCCTTCATTGCTTCTGCAAAGTCCTCTACACTAGCACTTCTGAATTCAGTTTGTTCCACATCTTTCAGTTTAGAAACTCCCCTTGGCTGCATTCCATATACAATCTGGAATGGACTCTACCCTGTGCTTATTTTAAGTGAGTCATTATAAGCAAATTCCACTTGTGGAAAAATGTGATCCCACTGACTGTGGTGTTCAGTCACTAAGCTCCTCAACAAATCTCCCAAGCTCCTATTTATAAGCTATGTCTATCCATCCGCCTGAGGATGACACAATGAGATAAAAGAAAAAATTGTCCCCAACGTTTTCCATAAGGTCCTCCAGAAATTCCCTACGAACTTGGTATCTCGATCAGACATGATACTCCTTGGAAAATCGTGAAGTCTGACAACTTCCTTGAAAAACAGGTTCGCAATATGAGTTGCGTCACTGGTTTTCTGGCATGGTATGAAATGTGCCATTTTTGAAAATCTTTCGACTACCACAAAGATTGAATCATAGCCTCTCTATGTTCTTGGCAGTCCTAATATAAAATCCATTCTCACTGCATCCCACAACCTTTCTGGTATGGGTAATGGTTGATATAACCCTGTGTTCTACCTTTTTCCTTTTGTGTGCTGACAAAACCTGCATCTGTCCACTAATTTCTTAACATCTGTCCTCATCCCTGGACAAAAATATGAGCCATTCAACTTTTAGAACATCTTGTCCTGACCAAAATGTCTGACCAATCCTCCACTGTGTTTTTCCTTCAGAAAATTCTCCCTCATGGAGCATTTTGGAATACATAGTTGATTGCCCCTGAATAATAATCCATCCTAGATCATATACTCGCTCCATTGGATTATGTCCCTGAGAGTTGGATTCTCAGATGCCTCATATGCCTCCTTAAAATCTGGGTCATCCTTATACATTTCTTTGAGGTTATCAAAACCCAAAGTCTTGACTTTGAATTCCTGCATAAGCAAACATTTCTTGCTCAAAGAATCAACAACTTTGTTAGCAGTTCCAGAAGTATGATTTATTACAAAAGTAAAATTTTGCATGAATTCAACCCATTTAACATGTTTTTGGTTCAACTTCTCCTGTTGAGTCGCGAATTGTAAATCATGATTATCCCTGTACAAAACAAACTCTTTAGGAACCAAACAATGTCTCCATTTCTTCAATGCTTATATGACTACATAAAATTCTTTGTCATATGTTGAGTACTTGATCTTCACTTCATTCAGTTTCTCACTGAAATATGCGATTGACCTGTCGTCTTGGCTCAAGACTGCTCCAATTGCAAATCCACTTGCATCACACCTAACCTAGAATGTCTTGCTAAAATCCGACAAAACCAGAATTGGTTGCTCCGTGATCTTCTTCTTCAATAGGTTGAAACTCTTCTATGCTTCTTCTGTCCAGTGAAAAGATTTATGTCTTTTATTCACCGTATCCATCATTGGTGCGCTAATTCCACTGAAGTTTCGAATGAATTTCCTATAGAAACTTGTCAAACCATGGAAGCTTCGAACTTCAAACACGCTCTTCGGCGATGGCCATTTCTTAATTGCATCTACCTTTTTGGGATCCATCTTCAACTCATTCATAGAGATAACAAAACCCAAATAAATGAGTTATGTCCTCATAAATGATGATTTATTCATATTAATCAACAATTTCTCTTACTGTAATCTCCTCATCACTGCAGCTAAATGCCTTAAGTGCTCTGCTTCTGTCTTGATGAAAATTAATATATCATCAAGATATATAATGACGAATTTCCCTATGAAATCCATCAGGACTTCATTCATCAATCTCATGAAAGTACTGGGTGGATTTTTTAAGCCAAATGGCATGACAAGCCATTCATACAGAACCTCATTTGTCTTGAATGTTGTCTTCCATTCATCACCTTCTCTCATTCTAATCTGATGATATCTGCTTTTCAAATCAATCTTTGAAAAAAATCTTGCTCGACTCAAGCAATCCATCAAGTCATCCATCCTTGGTAATGTAAATCTGTATCTGATGGTAATCTTATTGATCTCCCTTGATTCTATACACATTCTCCAGCTTTCATCTTTCTTTGGGCTGAGCACTGTTGGAACATCACATGGACTCAAGCTCTCTCGAATCAATCATTTTTCCATTAAGTCCTGGACCTGTCTCTTAATTTCTTCATTTTCCTGTGGCGTCAACCTGTGCGTGACTTTATTGGGTAATATGGCTCCAGGTATAAGGTCATTATGATGGGTTTAGAAGTAGTTTCTTGGGGTATTAAAAAGAAACCCACAGTTTCCTTGTCCACAATAGAAGCAAGTTATAAAGACACAATGACAACAACATGTGAAGAAATGTGGTTAAGGATAATTCTAGAGGATCTACATGAGAAACACAAACAACCCACTCAATTGAAATGCGATAACAAAATTTCTATTGAAATGACCAAGAATCCATTTTGTCATAAGAAGACCAATAATTTTGATATTCAGTATCATTTTTTTGATATTTGGTTCAACAAGGTGTGATCGAGATCATATATTGCATAATAGAAGAGTAGGTAACAAATATATTTAGCAATGCACTACCCAAGGAAAAGTTCTACAAATTCAAATATGATCTTGGAATATTTTGAAATTATCATTATGGTGGAGAAATGTTGGAATAATGAATCATTTGTTCTAGATTAATTATTGTTATTTGCTATATCTAGAAGGTTTAAATTGAGTTAGAGAAATATTCTTGAGGGATTTTTGGATATATTTTTTAGTGATTGTAGGAGATGATAGTTTCTGCAGACATATCCTCTCATGTATAAATATTACTCTTATTAATGATAAAATTTGAGTTGGGTGTGCATTATTGAGAAATATATTTGGTCCATTGTGCTAGTGTAATTCTTCAAAATAATGAAAAAGGAATTTCTCAATCCAACATAATCCTCAATGAATGTTTCAATGTGACAAAATAATTTACTAATGTCACAACATGAAATCACATTTGATCGACACCACAATGTGGCATAACCATTCATGAATGTAGCCAAAAGTCAAACAATGTGGGTGTCTCAATGTCATGTAACGATTGAGAACATCACAATCAAACCTATCCATATTATAAACTAATCTAAAATGAATGTTAAAATATAGCATAACTATTGAAGAATGTCATGACCCAACAAAACCTTTGATGAACATTGTAATTTGACAAAACCCTTAATATATATCATAATGTGACATCACATTTTATTAATGTCACAATGCGACGAAAACCTGAATGAACATCGTAATGTGACATGACATTAGCTGAAGGTTGCAATGTTACATAGCCATTAACGTGGAAATATGAATGTCTCAATCTAAAATAACCATTAAGAAACACAACAATTTCACATAAACTAAGACAAAATGAAAGTCACAATCTCAAATAACCATTAAAGAATGTCACAACCCAACATAACCCTTGATGAATGTTGCAATGCAAAAAAACTCTTAATAAACATCACAATGTTACATCACATCTCATTAATGCCACAATGCGACATGACCCCTAATGGTGATCACAATGTAACATGACACTTGATGAACATCACAATTTGACATGGTTGTTAATGCAAGAAGATGAATGTTGCAATACAAATTCACTATTAAGGAATGTTTCAATCCAACATAACCCTCAATGAATGTCAAAATGTGACACAATCCTTTATCAATGTCGCAATGTGACATCAAGTTTCATCAATCTCACAATCCAACAGTATCCTTAATGAACATCGTAATGAGACAGGACATTTGATGAATTCTACAATGTGACGTAATTGTTAAAAAAAAATATTAATGTTTCAATTTGAAATAACCATAAAGGAATGTTTCAATCCAACATAACCCTTGATGAATGTCACAGTGTGACAAAATCCTTTATGAATGTCACAATGTGACATCACATTTGATTGACACCATAATGCGAGATAACCTTTCATGAATGTAGGAAGTTGGAACAAGTGAACCAAGATGAATTTTCAATGTCACATAATCAATCAGGAACATCACAATCAAACATATCCATTTTATAAAATAAACCAAAATGAACAATCTATCATAACCATTGAACAATGTCACAAACCAACAAAACTCTTGATGAACATTGCAATGTGACAAATCCTTTAATAAATGTCATAGTTTGACATCACATTTTATTAACATTAGAATGTGACAAAACCATTAATGAACATCGCAATGTGACATGACATTTGATGAATTCCACAATGTGACATAGCCATTAACATGGAAATATGAATGTCTCAATATAATCTAACCATTGAGAAATCAAACAATTTGACATAAAATTAGCTTAAATGAATGCTACAATGAGATGAAACCCTTGATGAATGTCATAATGAAACATCATATTTGATAAACTCTATAATGTGATATAACTACTAATAATATTATTAAACCATTAACACTTACCAACCACAATCAAACACCATATTTAACCATAATGAACAATAACCAACCAAAGTCAACTAAACTTTGTGTGAGATAGCCCCAATGACTGCCATAATGTAATATAACCATTTTTTATTTATAACACAACAATTTTACATAAGTTAGTGAAGATGAACATTACAATTTAACATAACTATTGACAAATGTGGATTATCGTGAACCAAAGTCGACAAAACTCAATGCAACATAACCATTGGAAAACATTGGAATGCAACATAAATATTAAGGAATGTAACAATTTAACATAAAGTAATTCGAAATGTGTCTCACAATATGTCATAACCTTTGAAGAATTTCACAACCCAACATAACCCTTCATGAATGTTGCAATGCGATAAAAATATCAATGAATTTCATAACGTAACACCACATTTGTTGAATGTCACAATGCCAAAAAACTCTTAACTAACATCATAATGTGACATGGCATTTGATAAATGTTGCAATGTGAAATAACCATTAACATGGAAAGATGAACGTGAAAATTTTAAATAACTATTAAGGAATGTTGCAATCCAACATAACCCTCGATGAATGTCACAATGTGAAATACCTTGTTATGAATGTCACGATGTGACATCACATTTGATTAACACAATAATTAAATACAACCATAATGAATGTAGGAAGCCAGCACAAGTCAACCAAGATGAATATCTCAGTGTGACATAACCATTAAGAAACAACACAATCAAAGATGTCAATATTATAAAGTAAGACAAAATGAATATCACAATCTAACGTAACCATTGAAGAATGTCACAACCCAACACAACCCTTGATGAACATTGTAATGCGACAAACCCTTAATGAACATTGTAATGTGACATGGCATTTGATAAATTCCACAATGTGACATAGTCATTAACACAACAACATGAATGTTGCAATCCGAAATAACTATTAAGAAATGTTGCAATCCAACATAACCCTATCAATTATAATATTATAATACTATCAACTATAATGTTATAATTATATATTATCAATAATTTTATTTAGTATAATATTATCTAGCCAACTATAATGTGAAATTCTTGCATTGCTTATTGGTTATTTTAGATTGAGAAATTCACCTTACCACATTCATGGCTATGTAACATGGCACAATTCATCAAATTTCATCTCACATTGTGATGTTTATTAGGGGTTTCGTTTCATGTGACATTATTCAAATGCGATGTCACATTGTGACACTTATTAAGTTTTTTCTCGCATTCCAACATTCATGAAGGGTTTTGTTCATTTGTGACATTCTTCAATGGTTATGTTAGATTGTAACATTCATTTTGGCTTACCTTATAATATGGATATATTTGATTGTGATGTTCTCAATGGTTATGTGACATTGAGACATCTTGATGAAGGTCGCAATGTGAGATACTCATTAACACAACAAGATGAATGTTTCAATTCAAAATAACTATTGAGGAATGTTGCAATCCAACATAACCTTATCAAATATAATATTATAATACTATCAACTATAATATTAATTTTCCCAAGAGGATCTATACATCCTAGTATAGGGGAGATGTTTAGGTGTAAAGTGTTAAGTGTTATGTTATAATTATAATTATAATTATAGTAAAAACGTCAACTCAAATGAAAAAATAATAATAATAATTATAAAATTAAATTCATCTTAAGAAAATAAAACAACTACTACATGCACTATGCTTACACAAAAACAAATCAATGCACAGTTAATCCCTAAAGGAAAAAGATCATAGCAATCGATGAAGATTGTAGGAGGAGGCTAGGACAATGATCTAGATTTGGGAGTCCAACTTCCAACCCGATATCTCCCTATAGATATACCCCATAGTAACCATAACTAGGAATTTTTGGTGACTGCAAATGAACACTGTGGATCAGGTAAACCCTAGTCATGGGAGGATGACCTCATGCTCACCATTTAATGCTCATTTTTATGGATTTCTAATTGTTAACAATGATAAATAATATAAATATATAATTTTGTTATGAAAGAATGTGAAATTATGTTAATATAAAAGAAAATGAGAAGTAGATAGAGTTTTAATTTTTTGGGTTTTCTACAAGATTAACATGTTCAGAAGTGGTTGGATGCATTTTCGGGTTTTAAGAGATGTTACAAATTGTGAAAAAGTTTGTAAATTATTTGAAATGTATAAATAGATATAAATAAATATTATATTAACTAACATAGATCCATTTTAACCCTGAATCTATCAAGAACTAAAAGTGATCAAATATCTCAAGGTGCAAACCTTTTTAAATAGAAAAAATTGAGGAAAGGTTAAAGGATGGCACCTCGAGAATCCCTCGCGTTTCTTCATATATCGAGAGTTAAGATGGCTCTATACTGGTACATAATATCAAGGAGGCAATATGAATGTTACAATCCTAAATAAATATTAAGGAATACATAATCCAACATAACCTTATCAAGTATAATATTATAATATTTTATTATTAATAATATTTTTTTCGTATAATATTATTTAGACAACAAAGCAAAAACAAAATTAATAATAATATTGTATTATTAATAACATTAATGTAAATAAATGTAACGTCCCTCCTCTTACAATGACAAACCTCTTATAACAAGTGCAATTTTTTTTTTTGTGTGTGTGCTTGTGTACAAGGGTAACAAGACATTATACTCTGCGTCGCCACATGACGATGATCATGACGCATGCAACTGCGATATCAACATAAGGGTCTAAGACACACATCAACATCTGCCAGCAATGAACAACAATCAACCAACAAAATAATAAGACTGACTACCCGCCCGTCCTACCCTGCAATGGTTAGGACCTCCAAGACACATAAGCAACGCTCAAGCCTAGGTTCCCATCGATTTTAACCATTTAAGGTTTCAGGGCTGGCGACTATTCTGAGGAACATGGAGGTGTCTACATCCCACTCATCACAAGAAGACCAAGCAAAAATGTGTATACCCATGTATAATAGCAATAAAACGAGCAACAACTCAATATGTCTAAAATGCAGAGTATCATTAAGGTACGATCTAATTTAGTCTTAAATAGAATTTAATGCGCAGTTCTAAATTCCAAGGGACAACAGAGTATCATCTAAATTGACATTTGACAAACATTACTAAGCAAGTCTAATGTTCGACGAGATTTAATAAAAAAATATAAGTAATCATTAATCAAAATCTATTTAGTCAATGAATTATAAACTAGCCATTCATTAAAAACTTGCAATATCTTTAATTAGAACTGAATGAGGCATGTTCTAAACACCTACAAGGATGACAAGGCACGTTAGAAAAATAGAGATAGAACTTAGCTTAAAGGACATTACATTTGGTAGTACCACATTTTGTCCTTCTACACATTCCACATCACCCTTTATTATTTACATTTGATTATTTTATTGTTTCTAGATTACATACAATCCACGTTCAATAACTACAAGTATGAATAGACATTGGAATTTTACCCAGTTTTAAAAGTAATTTCTTTGTTTTTCCAAATCAATCCTTTATCAAGTTGTGGAAGGGGTTACGTACTATCATTCACTAATTTATTGGGCTACACCACAAGGTATTACGCATGATCAAAGAATTGACAACATTAATTACTAATCTAACCTTTAACAAGGAGTTCTTTATTATTAGATACTTTCACAAATTGTGTACAAATGTATATGCTATATATCATGATTTAACTAAAGTTGAGTAGTTGATAATCTACACATAAGCACAAGAATTTCATGAGCATCTCCTCTATAATAATAATTTATTATTAGTTGTATAAATTACATATTAATCCCTACAATTAACTATACTAAATGCAGATGTCATCATCATAAATAATTACTTAACCACCACATGTTTACTCTGGAAAAAGGAAAACTTAATGTAAAAAGGTGCAATTCGCAGGCTCCCAATGATACAGGGTCTTGGTTATTAAGTTACAACTGTAAATTTTTCCGATAACAATAATATAGATAAGGAATTAACTTGCCTATTGATCAATTGCATATCAAGAGGCTTTCCTAAATTCATAAGAATATGACTGTATTAAGACAGCCAAGGGATAATGGTTGTGTCCAGGGAACCAAGATAAAAAGGTCATTAATGAAGAAGGTTAACGTTGCACAATCAATGACAGAAATAAAATGCTAAATCTACGTTATGCCATAGAAACTGCCATAATAATTACATCATCCATGATTCATCCATGCAAACCACCGTTAAGGTAAGGTCGATCTATGCTCCCTTAGTTTAGAAATTTCTGGCAAGGTGTGAGGGTTTACTGCCAAAACTAATTAATAATTAATAAATTTCGCAGACACACTCCCATCCCAACAACTCACAACCTCACTCTCTGGATATGGTTAATTCACATTTATAGTATTAATTGGGACATAGACTTAGTAGGAGAACTCAGGCATAAGTGTAAGGGCAGTCATAGGTAAAGGAAGAAATAAAAAAAAGGGGCTGTAACCAATCACAAAACAAAATTGCTAGTACACAATGCCAGAACGAACTTGCAACAACCATTACAAAATGAAATTTCTTGGACACATTGCCAGAACAAATTTGCAATAACCATTTCAAAACGAATTTGCTAGAACGAATTTGCAGTAACCATTACAAAATGAATTTGACAGAACACATTGCCAGAACGAATTTGCAGTAACCATTACAAATGAATTTGCCAGATGAGTGGTGCAGACACAAGGCTAGAATTTACAGCGACCGCATAAAGCATTTTCTAAATGAAATCAGGGTTTCAACAAACTTGAATGAAATCAGGAGTTTCAGCAACGTTATATAAAATTAAACAACTAGCAAATCATTAAATGAATTAAGGAGTTTCAACAACATTATATAAAATTAAACAACTAGCAAATCGTTAAATGAATTCAGGAGTTTCAACAAACTTGAATGAAATCAGGAGTTTCGGCAACGTTATATAAATTTAAACAACTAGCAAATCGTTAAATGAATTCAGGAGTTTCAGCAACATTATATAAAATTAAACAACTAGCAAATCGTTAAATGAATTTAGGAGTTTCAACAACCTTGAATGAAATCCGGAGTTTCGGTAACGTTATATAAAATTAAACAACTAACAAATCATTAAATGAATTCAGGAGTTTCAGCAACCTTTCCAATAAGCAAGCATAT
Source organism: Picea mariana (assembly GCA_032191745.1). Lineage (NCBI taxonomy): Eukaryota > Viridiplantae > Streptophyta > Pinopsida > Pinales > Pinaceae > Picea > Picea mariana. The sequence continues at coordinate 12,666 of JASDQU010320486.1, forward strand.
CCAAGCATAAGTCCTAATACCATCTACCAATAGAAATGAAGAGCGTACCATTGCCTGATTGCCCGCCTCGAATGATGTATGCACGCTCCGTGCCTCTCCCGCTCGCCGACCGTCAAGACATCACCGGTACCTCCCAGCCAATGCTAGGGGTACTCTTCTTCCCCCATAGCCCCCTGAGCTGCAAAGGGGTCACACACTATCCAGATGGTATGTCTAGCTCCCAGCTCACCTCGCAAGGCCAAGCTACCACTCCTCGCCGAGCTGGGAAATCCCAACTCCCACAAGTAAATCAGTCAAGTCACTAATCCACCAGCGTAATTTTACGCTAACATCCGATCCCGTTCTTCCTCCTCCTTCCTCTCTTTTATAAAGTTTTCAAACTTCCAAACCCTCCCCAAATCTCAATTAGTTTAAGTTTTAAATAAAAATATTCTAAAAATTCTCCTTCGTACAAGTGTCATTCATCCCCCTAC
>JASDQU010320491.1:0-13137 GCA_032191745.1 Picea mariana
GAAAATAAAAAATATTCATTTTATTAAGCTCCCTTATCCTATCCAAAAAGTCATGTGTTAAGTATTTTTATATTTATATTAATATTTAATCCAATATTTAATTTATGAAATCACGTCAAATCATGGGCACGAATCTCAATTTATAATGTGGAAAAGTCAAAGGTTGGATGGAGGGCACACATACATATCGGGGATTAAAGCAACGAGAAGGTTAATTATGTGAAGGCGGACCGGGGAAAACTACCGTGGTTTATTTGGGGGACACGAGTTTTTACGTGGAGAAAATCAAAGTTTTTACGTGGAGAAAATCGGAGGTAAAAGCAGTTTGGATTAAACCACTTTAGCTTAAGACCGATATAATAAATGAAAACATTTATCATATGTTTTATGTGAGTGCATTTGAATAATGATTATGGGATTTCCAATAAAAGAAATTCCTCATTGTGAAATTGTTTTACAGAGGTGAAATTCACATTTTACAAATCAAAGACATTAATGCTTATTTCCATGCAAAATATTTAAATGGGAAGATGCACGTGAAACAAGACTTGGCTAAATATTTATCCAAAGATTTATGGAAGTAAAAGAAGAAGATAAAAGGTATTTTACCAAAGACAATAAACTGGAAAAACACACAGTAAATGTTTTTTCACAGTGAAACGGTAAATTGAAAAAACATAACACAGTAAATGTTTTTCATGTGAAATGGTAATGGTAAATGTTTTTTACAGTGAAATGGTGAATTGGGAAAAACAAGACATGGTTTTAAAGAACCACAGACATGAATTAAATTATGGAAATTAATTCTATAGGATAAAAAATATTTGGGAATTATTTTTATTTCAAATATATTATTCCCAAATGTTTAATGAGAATATGGATAAATGCAATTATATTTGAAAGATTATGACTGGCATTTCAAGGAGAACTTTGCAGAGGAAGGAGTTGGAGCGTCAGAGGAATCTGCAGGGATCATGAAACATTTTTTTATGAAAACTGTCATTTGTAATCATTGTAGAAGCTGAAATGTTTCATTTCAGTTATTGTAACCTGTTGCACACTGAAGGAACTCAAATTGTATAAGTATTAGAAGTTCCGAGTGTATTAATGAAGGGAAAAAGTGCAAGGGCACAATTCTGGTGGTTCTGGACTCTATTGTAAATTTTCTGGGGCTGAATTGAATACATATGCAACAACTTTGAACTATTTATGAAAAGATTCTAATGGCTATGATATGAGTTTTGTATTCCCTCATTGTATGTGTTTCCTGTGATCTTTTATTTCACATGCATTTTTCTTCTGTATAAATTGGAGAGTTAAAGGCCCAGAATTCATCATTTGATGCTCTTGTCTTAAGCAATTTAAACTGTGTATGTTTCTTCTTAGCTAATTCAGAATTCATTTTCGTAATGCTCTGATGTAGTTATTTGTTTCCTCTTTCCTGTTGCCACTTTGATTTATTTTAAGTTACAACTCATATTCATTTCCTCATTTAGCCTTTATCCTCTAGAGAGTTCTATCGGCTAATCATTGTTTTCATTCAATTTCATAATTTTGTCTCCATAGCCCTATGTGTCACTCCTCTTCTTGGCCAACAAACTTTATTAAAACCCCCAAAACAAACCAAATCTATCCACTAATTGCCATAGATATATCAAGTGACATGAGAGATCCCTCTCTGAGTTGAATTGGCTAGTCTGCATCTCTAAGTTTGGTTGAAACAGTTACCCTTGTCATCTGTTTTGACAGCCGAATAGATTTACAGAGTGCTAACATTTTGGCGTCGTTGTCAGGGATGAAATTGAAAAAATTTCCCTAGGAAGAACGGCATGGTTGAGTTCCAAGGTCCGAGAGCAACAAACACTTAGGCACATATTAGCTGTATTCCTACTTTGGCGACTCCACACATTAAAAATTAGTTTGAAGGCGATTCCATTGGTATAAGAATCCATAAATTTGAATTTTTATTGGCGACTCCACTCTCCATGGAGAATCCAGCTTCCAAAACATCATTGGCGACTCCACTGTCCGAAGATGAGTTCAATATCTACAAGGTATGCTCCAATGAATCGATCTCATATTCCTAGCTTTCCAAATCATATTCCTCACATAAATTGGCAAAAATATTTTCCTAAATTTGAAGATGGGAAAGGAAATGATGTTGCCTTGCACTTGATTAGATTTCACATGCACATATGTAAGCTGGGGGTTGAATTTCATGAGGATTGTTTGATGAAAATGTTTATGGCTACTTTAGAGGGGAGAGAAAGATTATGGTATGAAGGTTTAAAACCATGCAACTTATACTCTCTTAAGGATTTCCACATAACATTCTTTAAGCATTATGGAGAATCTAATCCTTCATTCTTGGTGTTTGAAGATTGTTGTGAATTTTGTGAACATTTCATTAAGAACCTTAAAAATGTTTTTGGTGATGAAGTGTGTATGAATGATGAAATCATAGAATCCCTTTATGAATATTTAGCCCAACAACAAATAGTAGCCCCTCCTTTGGTTGAAGATGAATTTGAGCAAGAAATTGTTGTTAAAAGTCATTTTCCTTCTCTTGAACTTGATGAAGACATTCAACAAGATTTCCAGCAAGACAAAGTGTTTCAAAGCTGTCTTTATTCCCCTATGAATGATGTGGTTTTTCAAATTCTAAGTGGCATAGACATGGATGAGGATTCTAAAACTGCATCTATGGAAAATTCAAGCAATGAACAAACAAATGACATAGAGTTTCAAGAAATCAACAAAACAGTGTATGCCACTTTGCAATCAGAGATACAGAAAGATAATGAAGAGGCAATTGCTTTATTTGATTCATTTGAAAATCATGGTTTTGAAAATACATCCATGGGAACTCTAGACTGTGAAATAGTTCATGATGTTATCTTTTCACATTTACAAGAAGGTTATGAATAGGAATTTGTTTCCATTCATTCATTTGAAAGTCAAAATGATAGTCCTCAAGAAAATTCCTAGAAGTTTAATGAAACCAAATCAGAATTGTTTGATGAATAAGAGGACACACATAATATGGCTGTCACATTTGAAGATGTTCAAGAATGTATGAATGTTTTTGTTGATATGCATGGAAGAGGAGACAAACCTATTGTTGCAATGTCATTTGAAAATATTCTTAAAAGCGGAGAAATAAAGAAAGAATAATAAACACTTATGAAAGAAGCTTGTCTTTCTGTTTTTGTTCATCAAGAAGAAATGAGTTTTCATGGTTTTCAAGATCCTGTGGCCATCCTATTACATTCATCAGTGAAGGAGAAATTTGTTTCATTCATAAGCTCAGATTTTGGATTCAATTTTTTGTTTCAGCTGCCATATTTTACATTTGTCTGCCTTCTTAAGAAAGATGTGAACGAAGAAAAATCGGGAATCCAATTGCTTGCTGCATTAGCACTTTAGCATCACTTGATTGAGTATTCATTTCAGTAGTTTTAGAGTAGATAGGATTATGGAAATAAGCTTGTTGGTCAAGCAATTTTCAATTTTTATTTCCAATAGTATGTACAGTCATATTTTAGTAGTGTATTCAGTGTTCAGTATTCAGTTGAGAGCAGTGTGCAGAGTTTGGTTTTCAACAAAAACTGGTGACATGACAGAGCAGGGTACACACACATGTTTTGGGAGAATCCCAATGGATCAGGTATTGGGTCTACAAGTTCTTTTCTACCTCGCAGGGAGGATAGCATCCCCAGTTGGCGCCAATGTTATCACCATAACAATTTTCAGATCAGGATCCAAAGTTCGTAAATTTAGTGAAATGCTATATGACTGTGGAAGCATGATAGTTTTGGGGGCCAGGCTATATCCAGCAGCATATAGAAAAATATAGCGGAGGCACAAAAGGTATAACTCGGCGGACCATCGATCTTGAAGAAGCCTGGATCAACGACTAAGGCACATATCAGGGAATGAAGCAACGCCGAAGATAATTATTCGAAGGAAAGACGATGAAACCATTATGGTTTCATTCGTGGACACATGGATCCCTTAGAGGCACATCGGGGTGAAAAACAGTCTACCAAAAACCGTTTTTTCCAACCCCCGATATCGGAAATTGATAGTATTATCACCTGCTAATCTGCATATTATTTTTCCAATGCTGCCTATCCTTGTGTTATTTTTCCACTCAGATTTTAAGACTTTTTCACCAGCTCTGTCAATCTCCCATCACCTAAATCCTTCACCCAATGGACCATCCAAAATGGTCATGTATTCCATGAGTCAAAAGTTGGCAAATATCCCAAGCATATACCTAGACTTAATTCTTATCTAAATCCCTTAGTTCCATCACTTCATTCATTTTTACCCTTATTTTTATATTCCCGTTGAAAATAAAAAATATTCATTTTATTAAGCTCCCTTATCCTATCCACAAAGTCATGTTTTAATCCTCATATGCCCAAAGTCCTTCAAAAATACAAAAAGGGTTTTTTTTATTATCAATATAAATATATTTATATTTATATTAATATTTAATCCAATATTTAATTTATGAAATCACATCAAATCATGGGCATGAATCTCAATTTATAATGTGGAAAAGTCAAAGGTTTGATGGAGGGTGCACATACATATCGAGGATTAAAGCAACGAGGAGGTTAATTATGTGAAGGCAGACTGAGGAAAACTACCATGGTTTATTTGGTGGACATGTGTTTTTACGTGGAGCAAATCAGAGGTAAAAACAGTTTGGATTAAACCACTTTAGCCCAATCCCGATACAATAAATGAAAAAATTTATCATATGTTTTATGTGAGTGCATTTCAATAATGATTATGGGATTTCCAATAAAAGAAATTCCTCCTCACGGTGAAATTGTTTTACAGAGGTGAAATTCACATTTTACAAATCAAAGACAATAATGCTTATTTCCATGCAAAAGATTTAAATGGGAAGATGGACGTGAAACAAGACTTGGGTAAATCTTTATCCAAAGATTTATGGAAGTAAAAGAAGAAGATAAAAGGTAGTTTACCAAAGAGGGTAAACTGAAAAAACACACAGTAAATGTTTTTTCACAGTGAAACGGTAAATTGAAAAAACATAACACAGTAAATGTTTTTCATGTGAAATGGTAACGGTAAATATTTTTTTAGTGAAATGGTGAATTGGGAAAAACAAGACATGGTTTTAAAGAACCACGGGCATGAATTAAATTATGGAAATTTAATTCTACAGGATAGAAAATATTTGGGAATTATTTTTATTTCAAATATATTATTCCCAAATGTTTAATGAGAATATGGATAAATGCAATTATATTTGAAAGATTATGACTGGCATTTCAAGGAGAAAGTGGCAGAGGAAGGAGCTAGAGTGTCAGAGGAATCTGCAGGGATCATGAAACGTTTTTTTTTTATGAAAACTATCATTTGTAATCATTGTAGAAGTTGAAACGTTTCATTTCAGTTATTGTAACCTGTTACACATTGAAGGAACTCGAATCATATAAGTATTAGAAGTTTTGAGTGTATTAATGAAGGGCACAATTATGGTGGTTCTGGAATCTATTGTAATTTTTCTGGGGCTGAATTGAATACATATGGAGTAGCTTTGAATTGTTTATGAAAAGATTCTAATGGCTATGATATGAGTTTTTTCTTCCCTCATTGTATGTGTTTCCTGTGATCTTTTATTTCATATACATTTTTCTTCTGTTAAAATTGGAGAGTTAAAGGCCCATAATTCATCATTTGATGCTCTTGGCTTAAGCAATTTAAATTGTGTATGTTTCTTCTTAGCTAATTTAGAATTCATTTCTGTAATGATCTAATGTAGTTATTTGTTTCCTCTTTCCTCTTACCACTCTGATTTATTTTAAGTTACAACTCAGATTCATTGCCTCATTGAGCCTTTATCCACTGGAGATTTCTATCGGCTGATCATTGTTTTCATTCAATTTCAGAATTTTGACTCCATAGCCCTGTGTGTCCCTCCTCTTCTTGGCCAAAAAACTTTATTAAAACCCGCAAAACAAACCAAATATAGCCATCGATTTCCATATATATATAAAGTGACATGAGAGATCCCTCTTTGAGTTGAACTGGCTATTCTTCAGCTCTAAAATTGGTTGAAACAATTACCCCTGTCGTCTGTTTTGACAGCCAAACAGATTTACAGAGTGATAACAGTAGATACGAGATATTACAGGAAATTCATCAAAGGCTACATGCATATTACAATGCCAATGGAAAAACTATTAAGGAAGGATACAAAGTATCAATGGAACGACGAGTGCCAACATGGTCTGGATACCCTAAAGGAAAAGATGGTCACCACACCAATATTGGTATTTCCAGATTGGGAGAAGACATTCCATGTACATGTAGATGCATCAACGATAGGACTTGGAGATATCTTAGCGCAACCAGGAGCAAGAGACTTGGATCAACCGATAGCGTTCACAAGAAGAAAACTATTAGACTCAGAACATAATTATAACACGACAGAAAGAGAAGGCCTAGCTATGGTTTATGCACTACAAAAATACAAACATTACCTATTGGGAAAACACTTTAAGATGTTTACAGATCACTCAGCCCTGAAATACCTAGTCAACAAGCCAGTGTTGGGGGGGAGAATTTGGCGATGGTTATTGTTATTTCAAGAATTTAACTTTGAGGTAATAGTTAAACTAGGAAAATTGAATGCAGGGCCTTACCACCTATCGAGGGTCACAAATGGAGAGGAACCAATGAATTTGGAAGAAAAATTTCCAGATGCAAAGCTCTTTTCAGTACAGATTGCTGACGATACTTTATAGAGATCATCCAGTGCTTGAGAACAGGTACTTCCCTACAAGAATATACCACCATGTAGAAGAAGAACCTGGTAGTCTGCGCAACCGACTATTAATTGATCGCATGACATCTATTCAAGATGGGTGCAGATAACATCTTACGAAGATACATACTAGACCACAAACGACCAAGAATTTTAGCAGAAGCCCACGAGGGAATAACAAGAGGGAATTTATGCAGGAAAAGCCACCACGCAGAAGGTACTATGCGTAGGATTATGGTGGCCAACGATCCACATAGAATCAAAAGAGTACTGTCAACAATGCGATGTTTGTCAAAGGGTAGGAAAACCCAACAGAAAGGATGAGATGCCACTACGACTGCAAGTGACTCTTCAGGCATTCGACAAATGGGAAATATACTTTGTGGGACCAATTCACCCACCAACCAAGAGAACAAGGTCGAGATATATTATCACTGTGACGGAATACTTAACAAGATGGGCAGAATCTGCACTGATAAAAGATTGTAGCGCAGAGACAACTGCCCATTTTCTATTTGAGCAGGTAATTACTAGATTTGGGTGCCCAATAATTTTGATGAGCGACCAAGGAATGCACTTCATCAACAACACCATTTGAGCGATGCTCAAAGAGTTTGAAGTTCATCACCAAAAACACACACCGTATCATCCACATGCAAATGGCATGGTAGAATCATTCAACAAAATTCTAGAGAACACCTTGAAAAAGATATGTAACACCAACATAGATGATTGGGACCTCAAGGTACCAACAATGTTATGGGTGTATAGAACCACATGAAAAAATTTGACAGGCCACAAACCATTCAAAATAGTCTATGGTCAAGAAGCAGTAGTGCCATTAGAATTTATAATACCTAGCCTATGTGTAACATCTATCACACAAATGACCGAACGAGGTGAAGTCCAGGAAAGACTGAATCAATTACTTTCGATGGAGGAAGAAAGAATCTTGGCAGGATTCCATCAATAAGTACATAAAGCAAGAGATAAATCTTGGCACGACCGCCACATCAAAAGGAAGACATTCAAGGAAGGAGATCTAGTATTGCTCTATGATAGTAAATCGTTGCAGCACCCAGGAAAGATGAGGATGCATTGGCTAGGATCATATGAGGTAAAAGTTGTCATGGATGTAGGAGATGTACAGTTAAGATATCTAGCAGGTGCAGGCCTCAGAGGAATGATCAATGGGAGTTGGCTGAAGCTGTACAAGGACAGTCGACCACCAACCACGTAGTAAAAAAAAGAAAAAGAAGAAGAAGAAAAAAAACCCTAAACAACACGCAACATGATGGACAAGCTGGATACGAAACATGAAGCCAACAAGGGAGAAGATAACGACCATATCAAAAAGGGAAACAAGCGGGAAAAGGAAAGTTGGCAAAAGAAGGCTGACAGGACAACACAAAGCAAAGTTAAAGCAAGGCAAGGATAGATGGGACGTCGCACTAAACATGCCAACTGGAGACAATAGAGTAGGCGTAATGGCAAGTACAAAATTTTTGTGGATGCATTGAACTCACAGTTATGGTGATTTAATCGTAGGATGGAGGAAGCGCCCTCAACAAGCCTCATGATGATCCCATACAAAACACGAGTGCAGAAGCAGTTAGTCTATTCACTAAAGGAGAACAAAAAGAGAGCAACAACAACTAGAATGGACAGAGTAAAACCAAAGAGCTCACATAAGCCATTCGAACTCAACAAATGTTTGAAAGACACCATTATGGCACCACCAAAGCTCACAGAACTAGGCCAGACAACCAGATCGACCAGGGCTTAGACTAGGTCACGGGGACCACTGGAAAAAAATGAGTAGCAGCCACCGGAGATCGTCGATATTGACAAAATATTGTCACTAGAGGAATTCCCAGTAGAGTCCATACCCATATTATAAGAGATTCCACATCCACAAACAGAGGCCATGGGATAGGATACACCAGCAATGATGCACAAGCCTTAGAACAAAGAAGAAGAAACACACCAGAAAATACCACCGGAACATACTGAAGCAGCCGCAGGAGATAACAGAAGTGCACAAAACCTGAAAGAAGAAGTGCAACCAAACGTTCCACAAATACCCATCCTAGATTTTTCTTTTTTGGTCGAGCCGACTGGTGAAATGGGCACGACTTGGGTAGAATGGATGGCAAAGGAGCAACTGGAAGCTGCTGGAACTTCGAGCCATCCAACATCATAGGAGGATCGAGTTCATATACTGAGCTCACCTCGAAAGAAACTGGCTGCAGAGATTGTGCTACCTCGCATACCAGAGGGAGTACATGTGGACCCGTAGCTATTGGGTCACGTCAAAAAGCTTAAGTATTCTGACCATGATGTAGCATATGAAACCAAATATCTAGAGGTTGCACCACAGGTCTTTATGAAAACAATAGTCGTGAACCCTCTCAGAGGAACCGTCACTACGCCACACCAGTGGGAAACTGGATTGGACAGAACAGGAATCCTAGGATTGTTGAAGATACCACACTTTGACAGAGGCCAACACGCGATGGCATGCATCAAAAAAATATTAGCAGTTACACATGGAGGGGATGTATGGCTGGACAAACCCATCCCCATAACTATTGAACTTATTGCATAAATAACATGACTACCCACCCGGGTGTTATAACCCTAAATTGCACCATACATGCTTACCTGACATCAGGCCATCTCAGATCCCTTCTTTGCCAAAGAACTGTTGAACAACTCTTTAACAAACCTCTTTTATAAGGGCCCATGCGTCCTACTCCATTACTGCATGCGTGTACATGCTAGCTGACCTAAAACAACCCGCGTGGACCGACAAAAGCACAAAAAAAGGAAAGTTGTTGATGAAACACACAGCTTTGGGTGAGTTAACTGAAACTCCTGGCCATGCATAGCCAAGGGTTCGTCCAAATACCTAGCTTCTTCTAGACTATAAAAGAAGGGTTAGGGGTCCCATTTGGAGGAGGAGAAATAGAGTAAAGAAACTCTGCCCAATTACACATTCCCATTGTCCCAACCCTTTAGCCATCCTTGTGCAAGAAGAGATACAAAGAAAAGAAGTTGGAGGACATTTGAAGAGGAGCCCAGGATCAGGATTCGTGGAGAAGTGGCCGGTCTTGACATTGTAAGTTGATTCATTAAAGTTAATAATAAATAAATGCTTTTCCCATCCCACTATATGAGTTCTTCATAGATCAGTAAATATATGTTTGAATCTCTAACCCATTAGTCTGTAGGTAAAATGCATGTGTAGTTTGTTGTTTGTTTTGTATACAAGTCAGCCTTGGGAGGAGAGCTACCAAAAAATGATCAAGAGTGAAGAAGGATTAACATCAAACATCTGAAACAAGGTATGTTGGTCTAACCATGTATTTGCTGAAAATAAATGGGGATTAAGTCTAGGATGAAGGTAGAAAGTAGGTTTCTTTTGGTCATATTTGCATGCATACTATAACCCTATTTGCTAGTCCATAGGGGGATTTCCCACCACAACAGAATTGGCAACCATATTGGGGAAGTCTCTAGGGTTCCTGGGAATTTTATTTTTTGGGTAGTTTTAAAAGATTGGTTTTCTAGCCTGTTTTTTGAAGTTTCTGCAAAGTATGAGCTAATAGAGAGTCTAGTATTCCATACCAACTATCTCTAATTTTTTCTTGACTGTGTTTTTTTGAGACCCACAGAGGTACATGCGGCCTGCATAAGGTATGCACGCGTGTACCCATGCCCTACTTTCTTACAGCCTGCGTGTGAATGCTAGCTGAAGAAGTAGCAGTAGCGTGTAGATTCCAGAAAATTTTGGAGGCAGTCATCCTCTTCCCTGTTAGAACCAGTCATTCTCAGGGGTTTTCTGGACTTCTTTCTAAGTCTTGGTTGTTTGTAGTCTCATCTCAAATTGGTTTGTTTTACAAATTTTTTCCTTACATTGGTTTCTTTTTCTATTAAAGAGAGTGTCTAAGCCTTCAAGAGATCCTGGTTCTCAATATCAGTGGTCTCTTCCTGGTTTGGATTCTCTGTTTTTAGTTGTTTCAGAGTTTTAGAGATACACGCGGCTTGTATAAGGCCAGCATGCATGTACACACCCTCTGGATCTACACAGCTCGCGTGCACATGCTTGATGTTGGATTGTCAGTAGTGTGCTTGTGCAGGATAGTTTTTGTTGAGGATAAGGAAGTCATCCTTTCCCTTGACAAGAGTTATAGCTCTTATATTTTTGAATCTCTATCCTAACAATCAGTAGCTTAGGGTTGATCTTAGCCTTAGCGTGCTTTTTCATTTAAAAGTTGTCATTAAAAAATTGTCTTTAGGGTTTTCAGACAAGTGTGAGAGTCCTTTTTTAAGTTGCTAGTGTGTGATTTATTGAAGTGATTCTTTGCGATCTTCGATTAGGCCAGAATTGTTTTTCTTGGTTTTTTACTTGTTGGTATTTTTCCTTTTTGCTTTATCAACATTTAAATAAAAAAAAAATCTCTTTCATTTTCTTGTTTGGTTGAAAAGTGTGATTTTGCATTAGTAGCCAGGGAAAAATCTTTGTTTTCTTAAGTTATTGATAGTTTACTTAGATCATAAGTAGCTTTTAGTCAAGTGAAATCCTTCTTTAAGTTTTCTGATTCAAAAGATCTTAGAAAAAAAAAATAAAAAAAAATTGAAAAGTTGTTGAAAATTTGCGTTAAGTGAAATTTTTGTTTCCATATTTCTATTCATTTTTTACTTTTGTCTTTCAAACATCATTAGTTTCACTTTCATACCCATTGACATAAGACAAGCCATAAAATTAACGTTGAATCTAAAATTTATTAGACTTTTATGTTTGTAGGGTTAACCAACTAGTTCAGGATTAGGGCCTTGGATTAGGTTGGAGAGGAAACTCTTCAAGGCCATTAAAATCAAACATTGGAGTCTGAGTTAGGGAGTGTCCAAGTCTAGTATTGTGAAATTTATTCGGGACCCCCCTCTAACATAGGGGATAAAAATGAGGTCACGTGTGGAAAGGTAACAGAGATAACCCCTCCAACGCTGGACTAAGCATAGTGGAGAACACATATAGAGGGCTTGTTTTGGGATTTCGTCGATTGCATTTGCCACGTGGCTTCGTGGGTCTCGAATCCATTCGAGGTCCTTAGTTTTATTTCGAACCACTTTATTTTGATACCCTTGATAGGTTTCAGGCTCGATACCCTGCTCATTGTGATCTGCCCAACTTTCGACTGTACCCGCCTGGTGACTGTTCATGCGTTGGCAACCTAGTTGCCTATCTTTTTTAGGGACATACACAGGTGACTGCGGGGGTATACCACGGTACCTAGGATAGACATTGGGCCATGCTTTGCAGAGTATACCCAGAGGGTGATTCCATTTTCAAGTTGCACTTGCACTGGTAAGTTTCTCTAGTGTTGGTTGTTGTAACTATTCTTCCAATTAATTTAGTGTTTGCCTGTCTTATCTTCTAGGGAATTTTTTAGTGCATGTTGTTTTTGAACAGTTAGACTACCCTAGTGTGTCTTTGATCTTCTCACAAAGTGGAGGATCATGATCTCCTTCGGTCATGAAGGCTTCTTGTCCTACTGTTGGTTACACTAGAGCCACCCCCGCCACTACTAAGGTGAAAGCTAGACGAACAAGGGTCTTCTGAAGCGACCGGGTCACAAGAAATTGTGCCTGACCAACATCCATAGGAATCAACCATTTTAGACCTTGGAACGCAAGGTTTTGGTCTAGTTGAAACCTCCACCACTGATCTTTCGGCACCCACCATCTGTTGGTTGTGGAGCCTGATTATCTTCCTGATTCAGAGGTCCTTGCTTTCAGCCATGTTTATACCCCATGAAGTATTTACACCCCAGAAGTTTGTACACTCTTCCATGTGAGGGAGTGCAGAGGGGGGGTACCCCCTCTGCGGGGTCCGGGGGGTCCATCCCCCCGGCTGGGGGGTCTGGGGGCAAGCGGGCCCCCAGCGAGGGTTCGGGGGCGAAGCCCCCGAAGAAAAAATTGCCTTATAAAAGTATATTGTAATTTCATTGTAAATCTGGACCATTCATTATAAGGTCGTAGATCTAACGGTAGAGATTATGTTAGGGTTTGTTTCCCTAGAAGGAAACCCTCTTTTATGAGGGAAATGTATCATGGCTATGATTGATGGTGAATATTGTATTCTGAGAGAGGAGACTGTGAGACAAAAGAAGAGGAAGTTACAACGGGTTTTGCTGTAGGTTGTATCCCTTCATTTGCTGGATAATAATAAAGGAAGGACCTGGCAATTTCTTTGGTGGACGTAGCCCACACTGGGTGAACCACGTAAATCTGTGTCTCTCTTGTATTGTGTGTCTTCTGTG
>JASDQU010320497.1:2421-13137 GCA_032191745.1 Picea mariana
CTGTTGCACCAGTAGAGGATACCCTCCTCATTCAACTAGCAATGATTCACCATAATGTCAAACCAATTGAAGAAACAGAAGCCATCCACCCTACTCAACCAACAGAAGACATCCCACCCACTACGACAGAAGCTAATTGCCTTGTTGTTAAACAAGAACCAGCAGAGGCCCATTGCCATGTTATTACACAAGAACCAGTAGAGGCCACCTACCCCACTACTACACAAGCACCACCAGATTCTAGCCACTCTACTGACACATCAAAACCAACAGAGGAAGTATAGGATAGAGAAGAAGTGTAACCACAAGAAGAAAAGGTCCCTGCCACTACACAAGAACCAATAGGGCCAACTTTAGGTGAAGGATTGGTTTCAATTTTGGAAGGATATTAGGATAAAGAATAAGTTGCCATTCTTGAGACAGGGCATACAAATTATGACATTGTCTGCCTCCATGGGAGCCTCCCCCTCTGAGACTCACAGTGACTGTTTGGTTGCATGAGGACATGCATCGATTTTAGTGGGGGGAAGATGATGGGTGCTCAAATTGACATCTTTGTAGCACCGATCCAATACCTTTTGATCACCTTTCTCCATTTCCAATTCCATATTCATAACACTTTCCATCCACAATGACACATTTTTTATTAAGATACAATCACTCACCCAACATGTCATTTTCAATACTTATTTGTATGAATTTTTCAGAGGATGTTGGCACAGGGGTAGACCCAGGGTTCAACACTTCAACAGCGCACCAACAAAACCCTAACTATCAGCCCTTTCAGAAGCATCTGCAAAGAAGACGAAGTCTCACTCGAGGTAGAGGTAGGGGTGGTTGCAGGACTTAGTTGTCTACAACCTAGCTGGGACACAGATCTGTGATTATAGCAGTCTAAAAAATAACTTAGCAATTGTCATTCATTAGTATTTAATCCTTTTTCACATCGCAGGTGAAACCCTAGTTATAGAGCATCGTAGTATTCAACAATATCTAACACATTCAAGCACTTAGCACATAAATATAGATCAAATCTAGCATTCATTCACATTACTAAGCAATGAGCTAGTTCATCAGATGCATCTAACATACATAAAGACAACAACACTAAGCATAAACCACATCAGTCACACAAAGCAACCTTAACACAGAATATACGTGGTTCACCCCCAGCATGGGGCTATGTCCACCAACTCTTCTTCTTCTTTATTATCTTTTGTCAATCGCCTTACATGCACAAAGCCTCAAGACCACTCCACCTAAGACAGGAGATCTACGCACACCTCACCAAATCCTCCTTCCCCGAGTAGGTCAAAGGACAAAGCCTTTACACAGTCTGTGCACACAACACTTACAAACACTTGCACTTAGCTCTTCAAGCCTTAACACAATATGCACAAAGCATCCACAACTATTCACATGTAGCCAGGATTACTACTTCTTACACCACCTAGCTACTTATTTATACATTAAAAAATGGGCCTAAAGATGGGTAAAACCCATGGGACGACATCCCATACCCATTACATAAACCCAAAACCCAAAAAGCCTTGGAAAGGGGCCGAGATCCTGCGATCTCCGCTTCGCCTTGCACTCCTCCTTCGACCAGCATGTTGAAGTCCCAAAATCAGTCAAACATGACTAGCGTTTCCCCAAACCCTGGTCAAGGGCCAACAGGCCCCCTACACTCACATGTGACTCATCCCCAGTCACTCTGATCTAGGTAATCTTACTTCGAATGTCTCAAGTTTGGCTCGAGTTGGTTTGACCTGCTGCTTCGCCAGAGCTTCCTGCTCGGCGAACTCCTGAATAAATTTATCATTCACTAGTCCTTCCAAGTGTTGTTCCACTGTGGTGACCAATTTCTCTAGCTGTGCACCCTGTCCATCAATCTCCTCAAAAAGTGTGCAAGTTTCATCTTGCATTGGCTAGAGTCTCTGAGTCACTTCCATGACTTTACTCTAGATGGCATGGACTTGTTGCTGAATAGTGCATTGTTCCTGGGACCATTTCATCCTCTCGACCATTGATAGAGGCTTCAACTGCGCCTGCACTGTTGTTGCTTGTTGCTTTGCTTCTTGGAGTTGTGACTCCAGAGTCTTGAGTTCAGGGTCCTCTGCAAGGCGCTCATAGGTCTGCGCATTTTGACTGCTAAGTTGTTTGCATTCCAAGGCTAATTCCTTGATTCTCTCAACTGCGCTCCTCGCAGTGTCTTCTCTTTTGTCTCGCACTTCTTGCGGAGTGCTTGGAATGGTCTGTAACTCCAGTTCTGTTATTCATTGTTGGAGCTGTTGAATGGCTTCAACAAGCTTCCCTACTTGACTCTCCACTGGGTCTTCTTCTATCTGTTCGAAGCCCATCACAGAGTGAAGTTCTCTAGTGATTTCTTCTTTAACTCTAACCTGTTTCGTGAGCAGCTGTTCTTTTTCCTTATGGATATGCGCTCTATCCTCTATGAATTTTTCTTGGAGGTCATCTTTTTCCTGTTGCGCAACTCGGCATTTCTCTATAGCTTCCTCCTTTTCTTGCTTCAGTGCCTCTGTGGCTTGTTCTTTTTCCTCCTAGACACAACGAAGGCGAGCTTCTGTTGCATCTGCTATTCTGCATAGCTGGGCAAGATCGTCTCCCAACTTTGTTGATGGCGGTGGCACAGTAGATACTGTGTGGCTGGCGTAGAGGGCTTGTTGTACCCATTTCAGCTCTGCTTCAATGCTATCATACATGGTCTCTTGGTTGGCTTCATTTCTCTGGAAAACATCCTCTGACGCGTTTGACACAACTACGATAATGAAGTCGAAGTCATCGATCGTGAGCACATTATGTGACTTCGGTCTGTTTGCGTAGCTCTTCTTTCTAGCTGAAGGTTTCTGCGGAGAAACCTTTCTCTTCTTGGAAGTCTCGATCTTTAGAAGGGGATCTCTAGGTGGTGTCACTTCGCCCAGTTCCTGTTTGTGTTTCTCCCTTCCCTCTTCTTGATGTACTTCGTTGTATCCTCCTTTGTCAGGTGAATTGTCTACAGTTTCCTCTGATGTGTTGCTCATTTCTTGCACCTCTTCCTTCCTTTTCTTCCTACTACTGTTGGGTCCATCATACTCTTCTCGAGTAACTACAGGGCTTCCGATGAGGTTAGGGTCGGACAGTTATGTCTGGTCGACTGGTATAAGGATCTCTATAGGACATTCCTTAGTTATTTCTTCCATGTCCTCCTCTGTGAGCTTGTAGTAGGATTGAAGTTCTTCTTTATGTTCATCTTTGCGTGCAGTGATATAAATAAAATTTCTATCTGCATGGAACTTTGTGATTGGCTTGAACCGATTCAGTGTATTCAGCGTCATGTGAGGGAAGGACTCAATAGCCCTCTTCAACTATAGGCAATAGGTGTGAAACACCGCGTTTGATTGTCATTGTTTATCCATGTTGCTCGAATACCAGAGTGTAGTGAACTTCGCAACTAAGGGTTCGAAGGGTTCAATTTCAGAGAAGGTCTCACCTTCCATCATCTCCCAAGCAATGAAGGCGATGAGGATCAGCAGCCAGCTGAAATGGAATTCATAGCCCAGGTCTTGAGCTTCGCGACAGTCTTGTTCTAACTAGTTGACAAGATAGCTCGCCCAGTTCATTTGTAGTCCTTCCACGCATTTTCCTACAAGGTCAACGACAAACCCCATGATCTGCATGGGTCTATTCTTCCTGACGAGATTACCAGCGATCAACTGACAAGCTAGGCACACAATGCCATCTTGGATGGAGGCTACCATGTAGCCCCGCTTCCCTTTTTCTACATCGTTGTAGGTGTCCTTGATTTTCTGTGCTAGGGCGCAATCTCCAGCCTTCCCTGGATAAAATTCTTGTGGATCTAGTCCTTGCATGCTTAATCCAGTGATTTGATGGATTAGCGTCGGATCTACTGTGATACGTCTATCCAGCCATAGATAACTGCCATGGAAGCACGACAACAGGAGCTTAACGCATGCTTTAAACTCTTGATGCCTTCCAAAGTGTGGTATCTTCATTACATTCGGGATGGTTGTTGTTGGGAAAAACACCCTATGGACTAGCAAATTAGGGTNCAAGATTTAAATCCCTTTTTCTCAGTAAATGCATGGAAAAGGACCACCTACCTTATTACCAGCATTCGATGTCGATCCTCTGTTGTGCTTGATTACTTGTTTGCGCTGCTCCTTCCAAAGATGACCTGCACTTAAGACAAACAACAACTATGAATGCATGCTACATCTATACTCAAGGGTTAGAAATCAAACATAAATCAATCAAACTATAGACAGTTCATGAATTGGGATGGAAAAAGCATTTTTTTTATTACATAAAGTGAGTCAAATTACAAAAGCTGAGACCGGCCACCGCTCCTTGAACCTGATCCTGGGCTCCTCTTCTTCTGTCCTTCAACTACTTTGTGTTAAATCTCCTTTGGCATGAGGAAAGGCTAAAGGGTTGGGACAATGGAATAAGTAAATGGGCAGAGTTTCTTCGTTATATTTTTTCCTCCTTCAAATGGTACCCCTACCCCTTCTTTTATAGGCTAGAAGGAGCTAGGGTTTTGGACGAACCCTTGGCCATGCATGGCCGGGAGTTCCAGTTAACTCCCCCATATCTTTTTGTTCCATCGGCAACTTTCCTTTTTTTGTGCTTTTGTAGGTACATGCAGGCTGTTGTGAGCCAGCCGGCGTGTACACGCGTGCAATAATGGGTTAGGGCACGTGGGCCTTTACACAAGAGGATTTTCAAAGAGTTGTTTAGTAGAGTTTTGGCAAAGAAGGGAAATGAGTTGGCCTGATGCCAGGTAAGCATATGTGGTGCAATTTAGGGTTATAACAGATTCCCCCTAATGTGTGAGTTCAGAAGAGCATCTGATGGCCAAAATACATTACCAATCTTTATTGATGTGTCGAATGATTGAGCCCAAGGATCAGGAACCAAGAGGTGTCATCTTCAAAATAACAAATGTCTCATCGAGGTGGGCATACGCATGCTCGGGATAAAATAGAACCATGGCTACCAATCAAATACACTGTAGATCCATGTCAAATAACTATAAAGAGTATCCGCGAATAATACATAGTGGAGCTACATCTCGAAATCAGAAAGTTACACATATAGAGTATCCATCCTCTAGAAGCTGATTCGGCCTGATGGCTGGACTTTAGAGCTCAAGAAAAAACTTCAAAATCTTCCAAAACTCAGGTAGGAGTGTAATATGAGTGTACGACTGCACTACCTAGAGGTCTTTGATGGCTCGTCGGTCATGGACTTGATAATATTGATGATCCGACTGAAGGCTTCAGTGATTTCGAACAAGGACTTGATTAGATGTTCAGGATGGCTGGGTATGCGGACAAGAGACATATTGCAGAGGGACCGACTCAGGCTTAGTGACAAACTTCCCTTGGACAATAGCACGACAAGTGATGAGACTCAGGCAGCATATATGTTAATCATAAGTCTACGAAGCAAGAGGCAATGCAAACTCTCCATATGTTTGGAAGAATAACCAAACGGTGGAGGACACAACTCTATATAGCGAGAAAAGCTTCATAAGGTTGTACTACATCCCATAGTCTGATGAAAAAATGGACAGATGTGCTTTATCCATGGGTGACTCATTATGCTTCCAATAAAGAAAATACCTTTCCGTTCCTCTTTTTGGGGTATATTTGATTTTTTTGTTCTTTTCAATAATTTTTTGAAAAAGAATAAAGGAATATTACGTTACAATGGAGGAACAAGTACAACAAACATACAAGCTCAAGGCACAAGGACAAAACCGATGTTCTGGTGAAATGATACTCGGGAAAAATCCTCCGGCGGCCAAAGGTGTTAAGATGCAGAAGCAAACTGTCACAAGGCTGGTGGATAAGGTATGCAAATGCGGTTGATAAAACACACAATGGTAACGTCCTTCGATGTAAGTTTAACAAGCCCAAAGAAGGTACACTTGATGGTTTTTCATATTTAGAGAGTCTGAAAAAGCATAAAAGGAGACTCTGTTGGGGTACCTTTTTCGAAGATAGTCTAATCGACTCGAAAAAATGATAAACTAGCACCGATTAGACGTCGATTCAAAACCATTTTAACGAGTGTGACAAGGACAAGATCACTCAGCTATTTTTTCACTTTTAAGGAGTCTGAAAAAACCTTAACTATGGACTCTGTCAGGAATATTCTTCTGGACCAATTTAACGAGTGTGAAAGAATAAGGTCACTCGGTGATCTTTTCAATTTTAGGGAGTCTGAAAAGAGCTTAACTATGGACTCCGTGGGGGTTTCTTTTTCGTAAGTTTAGTCCCTCAGGCCCGAAAAAGGGACAAAATTATACCTGAGAGTACTCTTCTAAAGAACGGAAGTTCTATAGAGTATACCTTTGTTCGTACAGTTGACCATCTGGAACGAAAAAGGGGTAAACTACCACTGGACAGACGTGACTTCAAACTTCAGTTTAATGAGCGTGAAAGGCCACAAGATCGCTCGGCAATCTTTTCATTTTTAGAGGGTCTGAAAAGGGCTTAAAAGGAGACCCGTTTAAGGAACGTTCTTCTAGACCAATTTAATGAGTGTGAAGAAACAAGGTCACTCAGCAATATTTTCATCTTTAAGGAGTCTGAAAAGGGCTTAAAGAAGACTCCACAATGGTTACTTTTCTCAGTTAATTCGGACACGATCGAAAAGCATAAATGCAGTCTCGCCAAATGTTGTTTTCAGATCTCAAAGCGAGCTTGAAAAACAACAAAGTTAGCTCATGATAGACTCTTTGTGGATCGATGTCTGGCATCTCCTCGGGGGAGTTGTATGCTTCGACGAAAACATTGTCTATGACGCCAGGGGTTCTGGAGATATTGATAGGTATCGTTTCAGCAATGGTTCCCATATTACCCTCAGCATAGATCTTGTGTGTAGCTAAGGGATTAGTATGACAAGACCTATCTCCAGTCATAGTCACGGTGAATTCTCTTACTTTGATTCGGCTTAACTTTGGGAGGAAATATGATCTGTGATGAAGATCTTCCAAGGTTTGTCCAGACTAGTCATTGCTTCGATTACTGTTTCATCAGAAGGCAAGACTAAGTCTAACGAATCGATGTTAGCGAGAGAACCCTGAGCCCAAATAGGCTCTAGAAGTGGATCTAAATCTTTTGTAGGAGTCGAATCAAGGTTAGCTGAATCTTGTTGGACTAAAGAGTACACTACCTCAATGGCAGACAAGGGCATGAACATGCATGCGTGCCCTGTCTCATCCATCGTGGCTGATGGGGAAGGAAGAATCCAAGGATCCTTAAAGTAAGTCGTGTGGAATGACGAAACTTGAAAAATCTCAACCTTATGGTGATTAGATATAAATTTGATATCATCGTGAGGAGGTGGGTAATCGAAGGTACCCATCAAGGATGGGCACAAACCAACTCCTACGTTAACGACACCTGGTTGAGGATTATCAATCATTGGGACCGTGGATGCCCCCAAAGCTGGGTCAGGTCTAGAGAAAGACAATTGATCGATGGTCACTATCCAACCCTTGTGTGGAAACAACAAGACTCAAAAAATTGTAGCAACCATAGCTTGCATAGCATAAGTCCAACTCCGTCCTAACAAGAGGTTATAGTCGAGGGGAGCATCGACTACCTCTACTTTGACACACACGATTTTCCCTCCTAACTGCATAGGGAAAGAAGGAACGATGCCGTGTGGTCAGAACGAACGACCATCGAAAGCAGTAAGGAGAGTAGGTGATGGAGACAAAACAATCTGGACAATGGCTTTCCAGCATGCTAACGACATAACGCATGTCGAGGCACCCTTGTCGACCACTGTGCGGAAGATATTCCGAGTAAAAGTTTTCGTGGGATGAGCCACTACTATCTGAAACACTACGTGGTAAGGAAGAGGAGGTTTTAAGTCAGTTGTATCTAACATGATGGTGCCCGTATTACAAGTCTTAGTAGAGCCCAAAGAGATTAACAAGGCTTTCCTCTGAGCAGGGCAGCTTTGGAGGACCTCCAAAGCAGACATCACACAAGGGGTTTGTGATAAATCCTCCACCACATAGTAATTCTGGGCGGCCCTTGCGTTTGGGTTGTGAGAATCTTTTTTAAATGCACCCTTTGGAATGCATGTCATTGTTTCTCCCAACGTCTTCTCAATCTGTAGAGGAAGAGATGGGAGATCAGCTTCTTTACCCTTCTCAGAAGCGCTTGGTTTACTATAGTTGTGCGCTCTAGTTGATATGAAAGCATCACCCTTAACCATATATACGTTCGCAGATGAGGGATTGTTTGGAGGCAGGCCGGTTTCTTAGCTGCCCCCTTCTGTGATTATAGAGGCTTGAGTTAGATTTTGCCCATGTTGAAAGGGATTAGTCAACATTGCTTGCTGTTGTTGTGTGACAAAATTTTGAGCCTCTACAAGTCGAGGAAAAAGATGGGTCGGATGGTCTTTCGCGCACAAGTTGCATGGATACCTCACCTTCTGTTTTTTTGTGTTGTCCCCGCCAGCATTATTAATGGATTTTTTATCCCCCTTACCCTTCTTTCGTTGTTTTTTCTTCCCTTCAGGCTGCTAGGTGGCCTTTGGGTTAGTCGACTGCATAGTGTGTACTTCCGACATTTGGGTAGGGGGAGCAGCCAAAGCAGTAGTTTGGCTGACCATTGTTTGTTGTATGGATAACTATTGCAACTGTTTTGTCAATTGCTCAGCGGGCTTGGTTTGGGCTGAACCAACAATACCATCGGCATGTGGTCCAGATCTCTGTCTAGTTTTATCCAGTATCGAACATGGGGCATCTGGCAAGATGTTGTATAATAAACCAGAATGAGAATAGATGAGCTCAAACTGTTGAGCCCTCATGATGTCATCTTCCTCGGAGAAAAATATGGATGTCACGACGTCTTTGGATAACTATGGGACCAAAGACTTAAGGAACCACTCAAGCAGGAATGTTCATGGGATTGGTACTTTGATTAAACTCTTCCGGCGTCTCCACTCTCGGATATAATCAGAGATATGGTCCATTGTTGTCTATTCGAAATTGGCGAGCAGCTCTGTGCCAGCATCGTATCTCACAGGTAACTGGAAATGGTTAAGGAAGGTCATCACCAGTTCGCCAAAATAAGAGTATCTTGAGCAATCGAGTTCGATGTACCATTTCGCGGCACTCCCAATAAGAGTACGTTGAAACAATCGCAACTGTACCGAGTCATCTTTCAATGAGTTAGATGAACACCAAAGATGAAAGGTAGTCACATGATCACCTGTATATTTATTAGGCTTGGCCTCAAACTTTGGAATGTCCGAAGGCAACTTCGTCGGCATAAGAGGCCAATGTGGATCGTGACAAATAGGATCATTTAATAACCTTGTCAAATCTGGCAAGTGTAAAGTCGCCAGGAATGGTAGTTTGGGTTGCTGCTGATAACCTGGAAAAAAGGGTCCTAGAGTTTGACTGGCACCAGGTTGCCAGGAAAAGTTTGGCTGCTAGCCTGGATTCTGGTAGAAACCATGGCCCTGACCAGCGTAAGGATTTTGCATCTGTGGAGACATCATCGGTTGATTTCCCAAGAAGGACATAGAGTGTTGGGCATGCATTATATTCGAAGGACTTTGGGAAGGATTACCCCAAGCCGGTCCTATAGGGAGATGCATAGTAGTCTGTCCGGGGTTCCATTGACTATGGAAAGAATTACCCCAGAACGGCATTCCGGAGGAGGGAACGGATCCTTGTTCTGAATTCCAAGGTCCTGCTATGTGTGCCCCCTGTGCAGGAATAGTACCCTGCGCAGGAGTAGATTGTCCAAAAATGGGGTTGCCCCCAGATGGGAAAGTGGTTGACGAGAAAGTGTTGTTACCAAATATTCTATTCCAAGAAAATGGTGTCGAGCCTATCGACATACTGTGCGCAGGTATTCCCTGACTCTCGGCTCCAAATAAACTATTGTGTAGGTTGCCCGGTGGATTGTTGATGCGGACCACCAAGTGAAGGGGACGAAGGAGGGATATGACCTCCTGCGTAAGGACAATCATTAAAAGGGATAGGAGTGCCCCCAGGGTGACCTTGTAGAGGAGCGCTAGAGCTCCCTGCCCCCAAACCCAAAGTCTGTAAAGTGGAGTAGGTTAGTACAGGACTTGTACCCGAACTAGGCATACCGTATGAGAATGAAGGGCCTGTCGCACTAGGTGTGAAGGGGGTTGTGGCCGCTGCCATAGATGGATTCGGTCCACTGTGCGACATAGTTGCGGCCGATACCATTGTGGCTTGGACCGACGACGATAGGTTAGGAGATGACTCTCCTGTGGTGGCAACTGTGATGGGAATTGACGAAATCCCAGAAGGAGTAACAGCATTTGTTTCCATTGCTGTGTGAGGCACTATCTGGCGTTCGTGAAATTGGATTGGTACAATAAACGGTACCAAGATATCAGTGGTTGGGGTTTCAACCGAGCCAAGAGTGGTTGCTTCAAGGTCCAAAACAGTTGATTCCTCCAGGAGTTGTTCGGGCACAAAGGTTTGTAACCCGGTTGCTTCAAAAGACCCTTGTTGGTCTAGCTTCCGCCTTAATGGTCGCGGGGGTGGCTCCAGTGTAACTGGCGACAGGCCAAGTAGCCTTCGTGACCGATGGAGCTTAAGATCCTCCACTGTGTGAGAAGATCCAAGACACGCTAAGGTATTCTAAACATTCAAAAGTAACACACACTAAAAGAAGCCCCTAA
>JASDQU010320502.1:0-13137 GCA_032191745.1 Picea mariana
ATCCATCTTAGTATCCAACTTAGCTTCCATTGAATCCATCTTAGTATCCAACTTAGCTTCCATTGAATCCATATTCTTTTGTAGTTCATTTATGTCCCTACACATTTCTTCACCTTCATCAAGAGTCCAAGTAGGATTTTCTGGAGGCTTATTTGGTGTAGAAGTTCCCTTTTTTTGTCGCATGTTGGCCAAGTAACACTTTTGAACCTTGATTTTGAGGTGGTTTTGCTAGACAATATTTCTTCTGTTGTGTCTCCCAATTTTCGTCCCTTCTGGGTATGAAACTTTCTTTTATGTAGTTCTATTAAATTTCTTCTCTGCAATGCCACAGGTCTGATCAAAATTGGATATGCCAAGTGGAATTTACGGTAACTTCCCCACAACTTGCTAATTTTTGTCCTTTCCGAAGATCTCACTTGTATAGCATGCCTCGCACAAAATAATTGATATAAAATTATGAAACTCACACCAGAAATACTACAGACTGTCCATGATCCAATGAAACTAGTCCCACTCAATTTGGATACTCTAGGAATAAGTTATGATTGTTTTACCTGGAACACCTTCTTGAGACTAGTCAATAGGACTAGTCAGATACCCCATCTTACACAAGGTGTATCTACAAATTTAAGATGACCTAGAAGCTGAAATTTTTACCATAGATACCTTACTAATTTCTATAAATAGCCTCTAGAGTTCAGGGTCTGAAATGTTATAGAAATTTTTTTTATAGCGAAAATTCCGCAATGATTCAGTTCAGGATGATTCCCGAGCCCTATGTTGTACAGATTGTATCTCCGAAATTATAAGGCCTCATGAGATAAATTTGAAACCCAACGTACTTTGATCCATATACTAAATATCCTCCAATCCATTCCTTCTGAAACGTTGTAGAAAAATAGTTATAGCGAAAATTCCAAGGTCTCTCAGATGTAGCAGCGAAACCCCAAGACCTTGAGCTTTGATACCATATGTTAAGAACCAAATATCAATATAGCATAGAAAAACCTCAGAAAAAGTACTCAATGCCTTGAAAAAGAGATAATTTCAGATAATAATCCTCTTTGAGGGGGAAACCTCCTTTTACCCCACATAAATGTTCAAGTACAAGATGATTCAAAATGAAAATGTCTCCTTGGTATATATAGGAGAATAGGAGGTATAATTAGAACTAATGGCCTAAAGCCAGCATAAATAAAACAACATTACTAATATAATATGCTCCAATTAAGGGGTAATGAGACAATATTATGGATTAACACCTGACATGTATTTAATGATTGGGCTCTCATACACTCAACCAAAAAATAGAAGTTATCTCCAATGATATTTAAAATTAAGAAATATAGGTTGAATTAATACCCATAATTAATTTCCTCATTGGATCCCTCTTAGACACTTATAAATTTCCCTCTCTTGTGGATAAATCAATCCCCATCTCTGTCCATATTCCCAATAGTTCGTATCACATTATTTTCATTAAAATCAGAAATACACTTCAAATAATACATCGCTTGGCCATAGTGATATTTATATCTACATTATGCATAAATTAAAATGAGTATTATAGTGGGGATGTTACGTTCCCCCTCCCCTACAATTGTGTGTCATCCTCAGTGCACACTATGTCGATATACATAAACAATTTAGATAACAATACTTTAAGAAATAAAATTCTACAATTTAACAACTCTATCAATAGTTCCAACCAAAATAT
Source organism: Picea mariana (assembly GCA_032191745.1). NCBI lineage: Eukaryota > Viridiplantae > Streptophyta > Pinopsida > Pinales > Pinaceae > Picea > Picea mariana. Next base: position 1,718 of record JASDQU010320502.1, read on the forward strand.
TGTATTCCTATGAACCTGTGGACCCAAGGAATGAACCATTCATTTATTAGGGATAACCCAAGGAATATACCATTCTTTTATCAAATCCCCCATCATAAGTTGTCTAGGACTCTGAGATGTGGTTATGGAACTCTAGCTGCTCAAAATTGAGTGTTTCATTATGTTTCCTTCAAATTGTCAAAACTTTGCGGGTATTCCTCCCATATGGTTTCTTCATGCTCCCATGTTGCATCTTCAGGACCATAACAAGTCTATTGAACCTTTACTAGTCCTATGGCTTTATTTGTGAGCACTTTGAATTTTTGGTCCAGGATGCGTATTGGTTCTACCCAGAAATCCTCTTTGTTTTCCACCTGTATCATAGTCCAATCAATTATGTGGTTAGGTTTAGACACATATTTCTTTAATAATGATACATGAAAAATATTATGCGCTCTCATGGATGCAGACAATGCTAGCATCTATGCAGCTAGCCCTATAATTTCCAATATTTTGAATGGCCCACAATATCTTGTTGCTAACTTTGGAAAGAAACCCAATAATATCGAACTCCTTTTCGATTTCACTTTGAGAAAAACATGTTCACCCACTTTAAAATATCTAAAAACTCTACTCTTATCTGCATAAATTTTCTTCATGTCTTCGTAATCCCTTAAATTTTTCCTGATCTTCACCATATGATCTTCCATTTCCTTTAATAATTCTGCCCCAATAATAGCTTTATCTGTTGGGTTATCCCAAGTCACTGGTGTGTTACATTTCCTTCCATACAAAGCTTCAAATGGGATCATTTTTAATGAGGTTTGATACCTATTATTGTAATCAAATTCCACTAAGTGGATATAGTCTTCCCACTTTGATGGTCGATCCATCACATACATTTCGAGCATGTCTTCGATGATTCTATTAGTCCTTTTTGTTTTCCCATTGGACTCTGGGTGATAAGTTGTGGTGAGATTGAAATTTGTCCCAAATCATTTAAACAAACCTTTCCAAAAATTTTAGGTAAACTTTGGATCTCTATCTGAAACAATTTCCTTAGGCACTCCATGTAGCCTAACATCTTCCTTCATTGAAATTTCTGCAATATTTGTTACCTTGTGTGTTGTCTTCACAAGAATAAAATGTGTTTCTTTTGTTAATTTAGCCACCACTATCATGATGGAATCACGGTGATTCATTAATCTTTGTGATGAAATCAAGCATAACCACTTCCCATTTCCACTTAGGAATGGGTAATGGTTGTAGCATCTCCGCTAGATTTCTATGCTCTATCTATACTTTTTGGTACTCTAGGCATCGAGCAATATAATTAACCACTTCTTTCTTCATTTCTGGCCAAAAGTATTGGATGAGCTAGGAGGATAAATTAACAAAATCAAACCTCCTTCATTTGATGGTGAGCACAAGAAGGATGAAGATATAGATACATGACTGTTGGGCATGAGAAAGTATCTTTCAATTGCATAATTATTCATCTCATGCAGAAGGAGGAATTTTCATCTATAAACTCAAGGGAAAGGCATACATGTGGTGGGATTAGCTTGTGCAGGTGCATCACATTAAAGAGAAAAGTGTTACTTGAAGGGAATTCAAGAAGTATTTTGAAAAGAAATACTTGACTAAGAGATATTATGACAAGAAAATAAAAGAGTTCTTTGAACTCAAGCTTGGGAGTATGACCATAAATGAATATGAAAGAAGGTTTATAGAACTGCGAAAGTATGTTTCTTTAAGATTCAAAGGTATTTTAGTGGATTTCCATCATTCATTAGTGAAAAAATATAGTATGATGATCCCAAGACATTGGAGGAGACCATAAGGCGAGAAAAATGCCTATATGATCAAAAAATAGCAATACCAACTTTCCAAAAATATTGGGAAGACAAAAATAAATTCAAGATGGATCATAGGAAGAAGGGGACTAAGCCACCATTCTTCAGAAATAATCTTGAGAAACAAACAACTTCTAGAGAAACCATAATGATTGAGACAGGGGGTCAAAGGCCAAGGCAACCACTTATTCAATGTTGGGGTTGTAAAGGAGATCATACGTTCAGATATTGTCCTCACATAGGTGAAAAAGTGTTGAATGTTCACAATTCACAACAAACTAAAACAGTGGAGGACATGGGCATAAATGTACAAAGGATCTATGCACCTCTGTACAACAAACACACAGAGTATCAGCCACATATGATTGAAGTGGAAGGTATGATCAACAACCAAACCATTGTTATTTTAATTGATTGAGGAGCTAGTCATAGTTATATATATCCTAAGATGGTGGAAAGTTTGCATTTCCCAATAAGCAAGCATGAAAAATCTTGGTTGGGGCAACTGGCCATTGGATCCAAAAGAAAAGTTAATGAGATGGTTAAGTCATGTCTTATGGACATGAATGGAATGAACACTAGGGAAGATTTAAACATCTTGCCTTTAGGATTGTATGAATGTCTAATTGGGATGGATTGGTTGGACCAACATCATGCTATCCTAGACTATCATAACAAGGCATTTACTTGCTTGGATGAGGAAGGGAACCTAAGGAGAATGCAGGGAATTCCCAGGGAAATAACCATCAGAGAAATTTCAACATTGGAGCTGAAGAAATGTTACAGAAAAGGGTGTCAAGTATTTGTAGCACATATAAAAGAGACACCTACAAACAAGGTGTCAAATATTGAAGATCATGCAGTCCTAAAAGAGTTTGAAGATTTTTTTAAGGAAATACCAATATTACCCCCTAAAAGAGACATTGATTTCTCCATAGATTTGATGCCTAGAGCAGCTCCAGTATACAAGACTCCATAGAGGATGAGTACACTAGAATTGAAGGAGTTGCAAATGAAACTTGAAGAGCTTCTGAAGAAGTGGTATATACGCCCAAGTGTGTCACCTTGGGGTGCCCTAGTTTTATTTGTGAAGAAAAAAGGATGGAACATTGAGACTTTTCATTGACTATAGGCAGTTGAAAAAGGTAACTGTGAAGAATAAGTATTCTTTGCCAAGGATCGATGACCTCTTTGATTAGCTGAAAGATGCAAAATTATTCTCCAAGATTGATCTTAGGTCCTGTTATAATCAAGTAAGAATTAAATAAGAAGACATTAGCAAGACTGCTTTCATAACATTGTATGGTCATTGTGAGTTCACAATGGTGCCCTTTGGATTATCAAATGCACCAGTTGTCTTCATGTGTTTAATGAATAGTATTTTCATAAAATACTTATATAAGTTTGTCGTTGTATTTTTAGATGACATTCTTGTATATTCTAAGTAAAAGGAGGATTATGAACAACACTTGAGGATGGTATTACAAGTATTAAGGGAGCATCAGTTGTATGCCAAATTGAGAAAGTTCTCATTTCATCAGAAGAAAATTCATTATTTGAGACATATCATTTCAGAGGATGGGATAGCAGTGGATCCTGAGAAGATAGAAGCCATTAGAGGATGGTCAACACCAAAGAATGTGAAATAAGTTATATCATTTATGTGCCTTGCGGGATATTATAGGAGATTTATTGAAGGATTCTCAAGGATTGCACACCCAATCACTTCCTTGCAAAAGAAGGGTGTGAAGTTTCAGTGGACATTGGATTGTGAAAAAAGTTTCCAAAACTTGAAGCAATTATTAAAAAGTGCTCCAATTTTAAGGATTGCAGATCCAAATGAAGACTTCATTGTATGCACAAATGCATGTAAAGAAGGACTTGGTGGAGTTCTCAGTCAAAATGGGTTTGTTGTATGTCATGAATCAAGGAAGTTGAAGGAGCATGAAGGACACCATGCCACTCATGATTTGGAGTTGGAATCCATAGTGCATGCCTTGAGGAAGTGGAGGCACTACCTCATGGGGAAAATGTTTGAACTGCCGACAAACCATAATGGTCTAAAATATCTATTTGATCAACCAAATCTAAATGCTAAGGCAAAGAAGATGGTTAGAATTTCTCAGTTAATATGACTCTAATATAAAGCATATCAAGGGGAAAGAGAACAAAGTGGTTGATTCACTTAGTAGAAGAGTGCGTGATTTTTATTCTACAACAATTAGCATGTACCAAACAAATTTTAAAGACATAATTTTGGAGGCTGGAAAATCAGATTTGCAATACAAGGAGTTAGTGGAAAAATTACAGAAAGGTATTTTGTAGCAGAAAATTGAAGACTATAAGCTAGAAAATGATGAAATTCTCATATACAGGGGAAGAATTTATGTACCAAATTCACATGAATTGAAAAATATGATATTGAGAGAAATGCAGAATGTACCTTATGTTGGGCACCCAGGTTATCAAAAAACTATTGCAGCTATCAAGAGCCAATATTATTGGCCAGGCATAAAGAAAGAGGTTGCTAATTTTATTGCCAAATGTTTGGAATGTCAAAAGGTAAAGGCTAAACATAGACACCTAGATGGTTTTCTACATCCATTACCCATTCCTGTATGGAAATGGGAAGTTGTAACAATGGATTTCATCACCAAACTTCCCAGAACAAACAAGAAACATGATTTTATCATGGTAGTGGTGGATAAGCTTACTAAAGTTGCCCATTGTATTCCAGTAAAGCTCACTCACAAGGCAGCCAACATTTTTTATGTTTATATGACAGAAATTTCTCGATTACATGGCATACCCAAGAAAATTGTCTCTGACAGAGATCCAAAATTTACCTCAAATGTTTGGAAGGTATTATTCAAGGGATTTGGAACAAATTTTAATTTTAGCACAACTTATCATTTGGAATCAGATGGACAAGCGTAGAGGCTGAATCAAGTGTTTGAAGATATTTTGGGGATGTATGTGATGGATAAACCATCAAAATGGGAAGACTACCTACACTTAGTAGAGTTTGCTTATAACAATGGGTACCAAACATCTCTAAAGATGAGCCCATTTGAGGCACTTTATTGCAGAAAGTGCAACATGCTGGTAAGATGGGATAACCCAACAGATAGAGCAGTGATTGCGCCATATTTACTCAGGGAAATGGAGGAGAAAATGTTCAAAATAAAACAAAATTTAAATGTTGTCCAAGACAGGAAAAAATTCTATGATGGTAAGGGAAGAACTCATAGGGAATTTAAAGTGGGGTACCATGTATTCTTGAAAGTGAAGGCCAACAGAAGTTCTCTAAAGTTGGGAAATTTTTCAAAGTTGCTAGCTCGCTATTGTGGGCCATTTGAAATCCTAGAGAGGATTGGTCTAGTAGCTTATATGATTTCATTTCATGCATGTATCTCTATTCATAATGTATTTCATGTATCATTCCTCAAGAAATATATGCTTGATGCTAATCATGTTATTCGTTGGAATGTGATTCAGGTGGAGCAAAAAGGCACTTTCCAAGTACATCTGGTACGCATTCTGGACCAAAAAATCAAACATCTCTAAAATCGAGTCATAGGGATTGTAAAGGTCCAATGGACCTAGTATGGTCTTGAGGATGCTCTTGGGAGAATGAAGATGCAATGTGGGCATAATTCCCGCATCGTTTTGGAGATTTGAAAATCTTGTTGATATGTGTACATAATGCACTAAGGATAATGCATAAATAAGGGGAGGGGATTGGAATAACCCTAGGCCTAACCCAATTGTAAATGTAAATGCAAATGTACTTAATTTGGTGAGTTGCTTTATATCATGTTTTGTATGCACCTTCCATGGTATAGGGTGCACATGTATTGTGCACTAAAATGATGAAGTGTGCACATTCCAGGATACTGTGCACAACAAAATTAAGTGTGTGTGATTTTGAGGCCAGGGAGCCTTTGTGTATATGTTGTGTTTTATAGGCTGTTGAGCCAGTTATTATAAGCTAGGAGGCTTATTTTTTGAATTAGGCCATAGAGCCTAGATCCTAAATACTAGTGAGTGTATTTTTGTAAATGTCTCATCATTAATATAAAATACATCACTGTGTGTAGACCAAACACGATAAAAGAGTATGGGGGATTAAACTCCACTAGTTAGGGAAAGGGGGGGCTAAAAGTTAAGGAAAAGGGATAAGCTAGAGATATTAAGCCAAAAATGAATATTATATTAATATTCTTTAAAGTATAAAGTATGGATAATTATTTTATCCTAATTTCCAAGGATGGGGACAAGTGGGCCAAAGTAGCTCCCAACATGACAAGTGTCAAGTTGGGAACATGCATACATATAGCTTGGAATTAGTTCATTTTCTCATCATTCCATCATCATTCAAACACTCATTGAGTTGTCCTCCATACCTCTCTGTACCTGTATCCATACATGAACCAGTACCATACATGTACTTATACCTATACCTACACTTGGTTATCTTGGGAGATGGACTGAAGAAGAGGGTTGGAAAGCCCGTGGGATATTGAAGAGGAAGGTTGTTAGGCCCTTGAAAATTTTCTCTTTGGGTGAGAGAATTGCTAGGAATTGATTTCTTGAAGGTGTTAAACTACAACTACAGGGCTCTGAGACTTCTTGTCTGACCCATTGTTGAAGCCCTGGAAGGGAAGTGGGGTAGTCGAGGGACTATTGAGAATATAAGGAGAACACGTCCTGGAGTGGAACATGCATGTGGGGAATAAGGGATTGTAGGTTGTTAGCTTGAGTTGGCACCTGTGATGGACTCTTTTTTGTTGTCTGAGATATGTCATTCTGGTTAGGAATCCCTTTACCTGGGTAGAGTTTAGTCCCAGCTCTGGTGTGACCCACTGCTAAGAGTGATGAGAAGTCTGGTCTAAGGCTGGGAGGTTTGTGGAAGGTCTACATGCAGTTGGTGATATTATTACCAAGATAAGTTTCAATTGTTTGTTAAATTACATGTTGCATTATTATTTACGTGTTTATTTTTATGGGTTTATCCTATGTGTGGTTTATAACTGTTTTTATATTTATGGGTATTTCCTATCTATGTTGCATGTATATGTTACTATTATTTCCGTATGAATCTGTTCATTTACAGAATGCATTTTTATGTTTTGAGTTTTATATATAAAGTTTCGCAAGAGTTTTTGTGTGTATATGTTTTAGTTTGCATATAGTTTGAAAATGTTTACGTGGCATAGCCTAGTTAGATGTTGGGAATGTTACATATAGTGATATAACTGGAGAATAAAACTTGCAAAAAATCTTCAGTGGTCCCATAGTTCAAAATTATAACATGTCCAACTTAGAAAACCTACAACAAGCCCCACCATCTCAAAACCAACAATGGACCAAACCACTTAGTGCCCTACAACTAGAATACAAGGTGGTTGACATTGAGTCAATACTCCAAGTTATGAAGGAAACAATGAACCAACAACGAGACGTATATAAATGAGGGGAACACTACATTTCATTTATGGTTCATATAATTTGTGTGTTAAAAAATCAACAATATCATCTAGTTCATTAATCCTTGAAAGTTGGATACTAAAATGAACTCGATCATGGACCCATGGATCACAAACAAAGGTCTAATTCCATGATCATATGCATTCCTTCAATCCATACTAAGAAGAGATTCAATTCATAGGTGATGTGGGTATTTGTTATGGGGATTATATGGTTCCCCTTATTGCATTTTTCATACCAATGAAAAGATACCAATTGTATTTCACTCATTCAAGATAGATAAAAATAGATTAGGTATTATAGCTTCATTTTCCTTTGTCATTGGTATTTATGGGTCTTTATCTTGATAAGTTGGATCTTTTTCAACAACATTTGGATTCACCAACTCACCAATATCGATCCTCATAAGACTAACCTACATGAATAAGGATGCACTCACCACCAACAAGAATCAATTTGACATGAATATCTCCCACTTACAAACAAGGGACTATGCATTGAATCCACCAAGATTCACACTTTTAGAGTGAGTTCACATCAAAAGTTATTCAGCTTTAAATAATGAAACTCAAAATTAGAAACTCTAACCACATGTAACTGCACATCATTAATATCTACAATTTTTTCTTTTTCTACTCCATCAATGATCAAAATAGAGTTTTTATCCAATGAAAACACACATAATATTATTATTTAAAAAGAGTTAAATATATTTATCTAAAAAATGGATTTTGTAATGGACCTAGGGAGGATAATATGGGGTACCTAGGGAGGCACCCAAGGGGATAATGAATGTAATGTGGCCATAATATAATATTTAAATGAGGAACTTATATCCCACTCACTCCACCAACATGGAAACTATGCAAAAATAACTTACTACCTTTGTTCTTTTGACTTATATAGTAGTTATGTCTTATGGAGGATACTAGGTCTATGTTCCTCTATCTTGTGCAAGGATCTATGTACTTGTGATGGTTGTAAGGATTATTCTCAATGCAACCTATGCTCTGGATTGGATATCTAGCTCCTTCACCTATATAACATGCATAGAAGAAGTTGGACAACTATGGAATAAAAAAAAAACCTTAATTGTCAATATGCCAATCAATGCTAGGTCTTTATCTTTGTTCTTAATACTACTTGTTGTCCTTTATTCCACTTATTTCTTTAATATGAAGTTATTGGCCTTAATAATTATGTGCTAAGTCAAATTATGAGTGAAACTCTAAGTGCAAACCTTCTTGTCTCATTCTAAACCTTTTTTTACAGTTTATCAAATTTGTAGCACCAATACTAAACTTCACCTCCACCGATTTGAGACAAAAATATGTATCAAATACCCAAATTCTTGTCTCTACAAATGGAACAGAGAGAATTAGTAGTTATGGAAAAATCATTTTTAAAACATAAGCATAATCCATCACTCTATTACAATTATATATGAAATCAACTCAACATTTTCCCAACTTCTTTATTCATGAATGGGTAATGAATTCTTACCTTTAGTAGATTGCTCAACAAGAAAAACATGACTTGTGTCTAATTCTTGATAACCATGGGAGGGATCCAAGGTGATTGTATTATTAAAATCATGAACACATGTCTCATATTAGGTTTGGGAGGCATGAATAGTAAGTTGCTCGAAATTGTGGTGTTGGTTCTAAAAGTCCTCTTCAATTTTATTAAATTTTGAACTGAAGTTGTTGCATCATATTTCCTTGAATATAATATATTACATAATAATCAAACCTAGTGTGGCATGACCCACGTGACCTATGAATTTCATAGAGCATTGGATTCAATCAAGCCTATGCAATTGATTCGTGATCCATCAATTGTAACACTACATTTTTTCCTTCCTCAAATCTATGAGAAATTTGATCATTATCTCTAAGTATATTTGTTCATTGAGATCTATTGAATGATCACCAAATGGAAAATATAAGTTGTTCTATGAAGTTGAGGACATTGAGGAGGCCACCCAACAATATACTCATTCCCTGAGCAATCAAATAAATTATCCAATAATTAATGGAAGCACCTAACAATCAACTGAATCACCCAATAATTATTTTCATCACCCATGCCCAATTCATACACCTCATGGATGAGGAAAAATGCCCTAGGGAATGTAATTCAGTCCAGTGATATGGTAATCTGGACCCAACAAACAAAATTTATCCCGAAAAATTAAAAATCCATCCAAAGAAAAGGCATATGGTCATAGAAAAAGTCTACGGCTCGAAGGAAAGATAAAATCACCAAGAGAATAGGATAGTCGGCCTAGAAAATATAAATTGCTAAACTTTAGCACAGAGAATGGAAACTTAGTTAAGAATTTGTAACACACATTTCTTATTAGCCATAGATCTCATACTTAGAATGGAATCAAACGATGGGAATTTTGTATTTGTTGGAATCCATACCATATAAGGAACAATATGTTTTTTACTTTTGAGCTATCTAAGGAAATATGAAAATTGTCATGCTAAGCCATTAAAAAATCTAATACAATCCCATTAAACCATGCAAATAGAAGAAAAACCTACACAACATGGGGATAGTTTACTTCTCAACTAATTAACTACTCAACAACATTTAAAATTCTACAACACAACCATTAAAATTCCTACCATAGATTCAATAAAATAAAATGAAATTTAACACAACAACATCCACAATACAGAGAGAAAACCCACTACACATGGAGACATTATTTACCCTAGAAACCAAAATGGGAATGTTACACATAAAAATTACTCACTTCAATAGTGTCGCAAGTGTCGTCATTACAAGTGTTGTAAGTGTCCCATCTTGTCCGTAAGTGTCACATCTTGACCACAAGTGTCGCAAGTGTCACAAACATCATACTACCATATTGCCTATGTCATGCCTCCAATGACATCATAAGGACACTTAACACCTCAAAGGATATTTATCTCGTCCAGTCATGTCGCGAGATGATCTACTATCCATGAACCATTCCTCAATGTCTTCATATATCACTTTGTTGAGACCAACCATTAAGAAGTATTCTTTCTCAAACCTTTCATTAACCTCATCTGGATTTGTTTATTGTCTTATTGTAAGTTCCTTTACATATTTATTATTCTTCTTTAGACCTAAGTGGAGGTAAAGTGTCCAACACTTCTTGATATGATGTCCACTCTTACCACAATAAGAATAGAGTGTCTTGTTCCCATCTTGGAACCACATCAATCCCTTTTTATCATTCCCCCTTTTCCTTTGCTTTGAGAAATGATATTTACCTTTAGCCTTCTTCTTGGAGGGATTATCTTGCACAGACTGTCTTCTTCGACATTTCTCCACATCATGGTTACTAATTCCACAGGAAGCACATGGATATCTAGACCATTGACTAGTAGGAAAAGTATTCATTCCTTCTCCTGTAGTATTCACATCTTTCTCTGTACATGTCTTACACTTGCTACCTTTCTTTGGACTAGAGGGTAAGGATAATTTTTTTTGAAGGACTTCTTCATCTAAGTTTCTCCTTGCTTCATCTATCCTCGATCATTCTCCATCTTGACAGGAAAAAGAATAATATGAGGATTCATCTTTCTCGACCATGCCTTTTGAAAGAGGTAATCCCTTTTTCATCAGAGAATTTACATTCTCAGACTACCAATATTCCTGGATTGGTATTGATGATGCCAATACTTGGTTCCTGATCTACAACTTTATTTCCAACTCATGAAAAATACCCTTATGGAATTCTTCATGACATATCAGTCGATATTCCAACCTCTGCTTCTCTTCCTCAAGAGATTTCAACTACATTTTTAACTCATAATTCTCCTTTTCGATTTTTCAATTAATGTTCTTCTTAAGCCTCAACTTCATGAGAGATTACTCATTGTATCCTCTTAATAAGAGTCTTCAAAATATTCACCAACTGAACTCTTGGATCTCATGTCTTATCAAAAACTTGCAAATGCACGTCAAAACTAGCTCTAATACCACTTGATCCGAACATCCTTAGACACCATTTATTTATTTACCATATATACATGAAACATCTAACTTGATTAAAAATTAATTTCTTGATCGTATTGATGCGATTTGCATAAA
>JASDQU010320504.1:20433-30618 GCA_032191745.1 Picea mariana
TAAGGGGACCACTTTGGAGTTCATCCATTTGTGCACCTTATCAATCATGATAAGACAATAATGATTCATCTATACATTTTTCCAACAACGCATCATATACCAATGAAACCACAACGATCCATCTTCATCATGTATCAATGACAACTCATTGATCCATCTTCATCATGTACCAATGACAATTCATTGATCCATCTTCATATATGCATTCTCATCAAGGAAAATATATATTATATTACATCAATCATTAATAAATCAATCCTTTGACATCAATCAATCACTTGACATCAATCAATGACATCAATCAATCAAACCAGTGGCATCAATGACAACATGATCCAACAGGTTGCCCCGGCCGAGACAATAGATGATGAAAAAGCGTTATTACCAAACGCGTTGAACAAAGAGAAGGAAATGGATCCCATCGGTGTGGTGTAAGAAGAAGTTCCTAGACTGCCTACTCCAAACAAGTTGTAGTTCATGTTTGGCCCGACGGGTGGCTGGAAAGCACCACCGAGCGAGGGGGACGAAGGAGGTATATGACCCCCCCCCGTAAGGGATAACGTTATAGGAGGCTGAGGTGCCCCCCATGGACCCTTGAAATGGAGCATTTGATCTCCCTCCCCCCAGACCCATGGTCTGTAGGGTGGTGTAGGTAAGGACAAAGTTCGTATCAATGCCAGGCATCCCGTATGAAAACGGAGGGCCCGTGGCACTCTGTGTGAATGGGGTAGTGGTCGTCACCATTGACAGTATCAGACCACTACCCAAAGTAAAGATGGTCGAGACCATTGTGGTCTAGACCAGTGAAGGTGGCTTAGGAGTTGGAATACCCCATGTAGTGGCATCCATTGAGGGAGTATGAGGATTCCCTAACGAAGTAGCAAGATTTGCTTCCATAGCTTCTTGTAAGACTATCTGGTGCTCATAAGGTGTTACCCTTGGAGGGATAACTTGTACCAACATTCACGCCAACAAATCAGTAATCGGAGGGTTAGCCGGCCCGAGAGCTTCTGCTCCAAGGTTAGAAATAGTGAGTTTCTCCAGATTTGAGTAATATCATCTTGGAGCTGGCTCGAGCACAATCGCGTATGGCTCGATCGCTTCAAATGACCCTTGCTGGTCAAGTCTTCACTGTAACGGTGGAAGTGGTGGCTCCAATGTAACCGACGGTAGGCCCTGAAGCCTTCACGAACGATGGATCTCTTTATCTTCCACTTTGTGAAAAGATCAACGACACAGTAAGGCTTTAACTAATGTTTAAAGACAAGCACACACTAGAAAATTTCCTACAAGCTAAACCAAACAAACCACTATCTAGTTGGAAGAACAGTTACGCCAGCCAACACTAGAGCAACTTACCGGTGCAAGTGAAACTCGAACACGGAAGCACCCTTTGGGTATACTCTACAAAGTGTGACTCGATGTTTTCCCTAGGTACTGTGTTATACCCCCACAGTCACATGTGTAATCCCTAGAATAAAGGCAACTAAGTTGCCATCTTGTAAACAGTTACCAGGCGGGTACAGTCCACAGCCGGGTGGACCACAATGAGAAAGATAACAAGTCTAAAACCTACCCAGGGTATCGAAAGGAAGTGGTCTAGAAGAAAACTGAGGATATCGAATGGATTCGAGGTCCACGAATCTCCGTAGGAAAATGCAAATGACAGTATCCCACGAAAGATCCTCAATATGCATTCCCCACTACGCTTGGTCCGAATTTGGAGGGGTTATCTCCTCTACCTTTCCTCACGCAACCTTGTGTTTATACCCTGTGTTAGAGGGGGGTCCCAGATAACTTTCACATCACTGGACTTTTACACGCCCTAGCTCTGACTCAAAATTTTTTTTATAATCCTTAAAGAGTTTCCTCTCCAACCTAATTCAAGTCTCTACCCTAAACTAGTTGATTGACCCTACAAACATAAAATTCTAATTAATTTTAAATTAGCATTCATTTTAAATGGATTGTTTTAACTCAAAGGTTATGGCAGTGAAACTAGTGATGTGTATGAGAGACGAAAAGAGGAGGAATAAATGAAACTGAAAGCAAAATTACTTCTAGTTAACAATAAAGATTTGCAACTAACTCTTTAAACCAACTTTTTCATAACTAACGTTTTTTCAAGATCTTTAAAAGGAAGACCTAAAACAAAATTTCGCTCGACTATGAGCTACTTAATGTTCTAAGAAATCAATAAAGAACTTAAAAAATGAACTATTTTTCCTAACAATTAAGATAACTAACTCCAACTACTTTACCAAACTAAGAAAGGGAAATATTTTTTTTCATTTGAAAATGCTTCAAACAAGAAAAACTCGAAATAAATATTTTTCTTCTTTTCTTTAAAGCAAACAAAAGGGAAAAAAGAAAAATACAAGACAAGACTAAAAATGACCTCTGGCCCACTGTAGATCACAGGGAGTCACTAAAGACACCAAACAGGGTGATCAACAACTCAAAGACTCACCCAAAACCCTTTCCAAAGTAAACACAAGAAATATTAAAAAAGAAAACCAAACTGACATATAACCCAGGCTTTGACTATAAAAACAGAGGCACTGAACTCTGTCAAGGGACCCTGAGAAGTAAAAACCTCAATCAGGGAAGAAGTTGACTACCTATTCTTAAAAACATTCCAATGAACCAGGCACTCTATTAATGCTTAAGCATCCTTCATATGTACGTGGGTTGTCTATAAAGCAGGGCTAGTATGTACGCGTGATGACCCACAGTAAGCCGCGTACAACTTTGTACTTCTTGAAAAAAGAAATAAAACAAAATGACTAACGGGGCAGGGAGAACTGGTATGGAATCAACAAGTGACCAGAATCCCTTAAAAGACTTAGCAGACTTAAAAGAAACTCAAAAGGTATAAAACCAATCAAACACCCAAAAAATCCCCTAAAACCTTAGAGTCTTCCCCAGTATGGTCGCAAGTTCTGCTAGCGGGAAAAACCCTCCCTATGGCTACACTAGGGCTTACAATGTAGGCAGATCAATAATTGTTTAAAAGTCTCCTACTTCTCTAAATACCCCAAACATATCCCAGACTCATACACAAAAAGAAAATTGAGAAGGATCAGGTAATTGTACCTCTACTCCGCGTCTAGTGACGATCCTCTCATGCTTGATAGCTTCGCTGACTGCAAACCTCCTCCCAAGGCTGACTTGCATTCAAAAAAATACAAACATAAAGTTACAAGCATGCATTTTATATATCAATAAACGTTATATGTTCGAATAAAAACATAAATCAAATGAAAAAATTCAACACGTCATGTTTTGGGACAGGAAAAGTACTTCTTTTATTGATAATACAATGATCACTTACAACCAAAGTTGGCTACTGCTCCATGAACCTGGTTTGGGATCCTCTTCACCAAGCTCCAAGTGCACCTCTGTGTATCTTTCTCCTCTCAACCTTATTCTTGGGAAATGAAAGGGTTCTGATGGAGGAAAAAGGGAAAAATGAGGAATTCTGAGGCAATTCTCACAACAAGGTTGCAAATGCTTGGGGCAAGGAGGGGATGTGAAATGGGTAGAGTTTCACTATTCTTATGTATAGATATGGAATGAGACCCCAAAACCTCCTTTTATATGACAAAAAGATGGTTATTCGGTTGGGTGACGGGCTATAGGTGGTGGATTAGTTGGGAAACTACCCAATAGCCCGTAATCTCAACGAATTCCTTGCAACTTTTTGTTTTTTGCAACTTTTGCAAGTATACGTAGGTTGTAGTGGTGTAGCATGCGTACGTACGTGGGTTGTAGTGGTGCAGCATACGTACGTACGTGGGCTGTAGTGGTGCAGCAAGCGTATGTATGCGGTCAGTATTGGTGCAAGGCACGTACATATTCAAAAAATGAGTTTCTAAGAAGAGCAACTCAGTGATGGCTTGGCAAAAAATGCAAGTAAGAGGGCCAAATGCCAGGTATGCATATGTAGAGAAATTTAGGGTTATAACACTATCCCATTGTAAAGGTCTAGCTAGAAGAACTAGAGGAGCATGATGAATATGAGTGGCTCTTCCACTTGGATATGTGGGTGAATAACAAACTATTGTATTTCATTATTGGAAACAACATCTAGAAGATCCTAATCTTAATAAAGGTCAAGAAGAAAATTAATCTACCAATGTCATCACACCCCCTGGGACCTGACTTATCATTATTATGTATTAATGTTTAGATTACATAATATTTATTTATTATATTATTTCATAATTGTAATATACTTTAGGTATACTACAAGTCCTCCACCCTTAAAATTGTTTTTTCCTCAAAGCATAGGCAATGAGAAAATTCTTCGGAGACTCTTTTGTAATGGTCATTGATTAGATAAGGTTGAGGACACAAGGAAATATGATGTTTGAAGCCTTGAAAAATATTTTCACATTGAAAAGGGATCAATCCATCCAAATTCAATTATTTTTTCTCGTAATCCTTGATGGTTGATTGTTGCATGATTTTATTTTCTTTAATTCCATGTATTGTTTGTTAAGACCCTTGGGGCCCTATGTTAAGGCCCTAGTAAGAATTCATTATTATTTTTTTTGTTATATTAGTAGGTCGGATATAACCTTTAATTGTACCCCCTTTCTCTCCTACACACACACACACACACACCAAGGAGACCTAGACTTGGGATCATCATATATTGTCTTTTGAATTGGATATATTGTAAACAGAGGTTTCCCCCTTGAATTGGACCATATTCATTGACTTTTTATCATTTTCAAGAAACTTGGTTCATAACATCTGTTTTTTCATATTAGAGCATTGATCCTAGGGTTTTTCTGCTTCAAGTGAGCCATATTGGAATTTTCATTATAACTTATTTTATGAGACACTTCAGATAGAAAAATTTGGAGGTTACTCAGGATAAATATCTCACTATGTCTAGTAAAAATTTTAGGTTCTGGTTCATTATAGTTTCATAGATATATCCTGTGGAAGATAGGGTTTGTGATTCATCCTGAAATCAGTTTTAAATGAGTCATCTTGGAATTTTTGTTATAAAATTTTTTTCTGGTAAGTTTCAGATGGTGAAATTTTGTGGAGACTGAGGAGAAATGTCATAGTATATGTGATCAAAATTTGAGATTCTAGTTCTCTATACGTTTGGATATATATTCAATGGAAGACAAGGTTTGTGACTAAAACTGAAATCAATTATCTTGACATTTTATTTCTAACCTTTTTACAATGAATTTTCAAACTCTAAAATTTTCAGAATCTTGAGTTGACATAGTGAAGTACATGTGGAAAAATGTTTGGATTTTGACTCATTATATTTTATGATATATTTCTTGTGGAAGTTAGGGTTTTTGTGCAAGTTATTTTCTGGTGATTTTAAGAGCTTTTCCATGGTTAGCTAGCTCATTTAAAAAAAAAATAGAGATGTGTTCCAACATATTTAAATAACATGTGATCTAGTGTTAAGTATGTAAAACTAAGGTTGGGGAATAATACACACTAAAAATGAACATGGTTTCACATGGTTGGAAACATATTGTTTCACCTGGTTGGAAACCCCTATAACCCATGTTGGTAACGCTTTGAATAGTACCACATTAGACAATACATGTAGACAAAATCTCAATTCCACGTACCTTTGGGTATATAGGAAGTCCCCTAGGTATACCTGAAACTAGCCATAGATAACTTATCCATCCATATTGTTGATATAGTACACTGAGAACAACACTCGAGGATACCACTCTCTAGTACCTAGGTAGTCAAGTAGTACAATTAAGGGAATGGTTGAGCCTCCTTAGTTAGTGTCCTAAGATATTGGACCAAGTATTATTGTTGGACTCTACATGTATATCAGAGATCTATAGCACCCAACGCTCCCTTGTCCTTAGGACCTAGTAACTTTTTTCCATGGCTCCAAAGAAAGATCCAAAATTTACCTCACCAATTAAACCTCCAAAAAGTTTCTTTGTGACTCATAAAGAAAATGAGGAGATACAAAACCATTTATCCAAATTGGATACCTAAATCAATGAATTGAATGATAGGTCAGTGAAAAATGTTGATTTGATAAATATGCAAGAATAAATGGGAATAAATATGGATGAAAATAAGGAACTAAAGGAAAGAAAGATGGATTAAAATAAGGAACTCGTGGAAATAATGTTAAGAACCAAATATCAAGATAGCGTAGAAAAACCTCATAATAAGTACTCAACGCCTTGAAAAAGAGAGAATTTCAGATAATAAGACTCTTTGAGGGGGAAACCTCCTTATACACCACATAAATTTCCAAATACAAGATGATTCCAAATGAAAAGGTCTCCTTGGTATATATAGGATACTAGGAGGTACAATTACAACTAATGGACCCAAGCCGACATAAATAAAATAACATTACTAATGTAATATGCCCCAATTAAGGGGTAATGTGCCACTATTTATGGCTTAACATGCCCCTCTCCTTCAGACAAGTTTTTTCCACAACGTTTTAGTAATTTTGGATGCTTCTCTATAAAAGACTCATCTTCCCAAGTGGAATCTTCAATAGGTAGTTTCCTCCACTTAATGAGATACTCTAAAATGGATCTATTCCTCAGCTAGCAAATTCTTGTGTTAGTGATATCTCCAGGCTCCAATATGATTTTTCCTTCCTCGTCAAGTTATGAAAATATAGTTTGAACTGGGATCTTGTCACCTATAACCTTCTTTAAGCATGAAACATGGAAAACTGGGTGTACTCGTGAAGATGCAAGCAACTCCAATTTGTATGCCATCATACCAATGTTTTGCAAAACCTTATAAATGCCATAGTACTTTGGTGATAATTTATTATCATTCTTAGCTTGATTGAGGGACATCTGTTTGTATGGTTGTTGTCTTAAAAACACAAAATCCCCTACTTCAAAACTTATTTCACTACAATTTTGATCTGGTTGTCGTTTCATGTGATTATGTGCCATAGTCAGGTTGTCCTTTAAGATTTGGAAAACTTGTTGTTGATGCTCGATGTGATCTTCCACTACTTGAACCTTAGATTTTTATTTTAGAGAAGAAGTGATGGAAGGAGGGTAGTATCCATAGAGTGTCATAAATGGTGTCATTTTTGTTGTAGTATGACAGGAAGTGTTATACCACCATTCTTCCAAGGGTAACCATTTGAACCATTGTGTTTGTTTATTAGAGACAAAGAAACAAAGCTAGTCTTCCAGACATTTGTTCACTATCTCGGTTTGTCCATCAGATTGAGGATGATAGGATAAGCTATGAGCCAATTGAGTACCCAAACAAGAAAACAATTATGTCCAAAAATGTCCAGTGAAGATGGGATCTCTGTCACTTACAAAAATCTTTGGGCTTCCATGTATCTTTTGAACTATCTCCATGAATGCGGTGGAAATTGTACTAGCTTTGAAGAGATGAGAAAGTGCAAAAAAGTGTGTGTACTTGGTTAGTCTATAAAAAATCACCATGATGACACTCTTTCCTTCATACTTCAGTAACCCTATGATGAAATCCACGGAAACCTCATCCAAACGTTGACTTGGGATGGCTAATGGTTGTAAAATACCTGGGGTCTTAATTGTTTCCACTTTATTTTGTTGGAAAACCAAACATTCTGCCACAAACCTTTGAACATCAATTTTAAGGCCATCCCAAAAAAATTCCTTCTTGACCCTATGGTAGGTTTTCAAAAATATCGAGTGCCCTCCTACCGGAGAGGTGTGCAATTCCAATAGTACCTTTCGTTTGAGTTGGAAGTTCTTACATAAATATAAGCGATATTTGTACCATAGTGAATCATTTTTCCATGTAAATGTATCTGATGCACTAGAATCTTGTTGTTTTTGGGATATATGCTTCCTTCATTCTAATCTAATGATACCCTAAATCGAGATCCAACTTTGTGAAATAGATTGCTCAATGTAGTTCATCTAACAATTCATCAATGATGGGAATGGGAAACTTATCTTTAATAGTGATCTTGTTGAGCTCTCTATAATCTGGACACATATGCCATGAGCCATATTTATTGAGTACAATTACCACCGGTGCAGAGTAAGAACTTTGGCTAGGTCTAATAATGCCAACCTCTAACTTTTCTTCAACCATATGCTCAATTTCACTCTTCTGGGCATAAGGGTATCTGTAAGGCCTGGTGTTAGGAGGAACACTCCCTGGAATTAGGTGAATAACATGATCATGATTTCGAGTGGGTGTTATAACCCTAATTTGCACCAAACATGCATACTTAGCATCAGGCCATCTCATTTTCCATTTTTTCCAAGCCACTACTAAACAACTCTTCTTAAAAACACCTTTTTTTAAGGCACATGTGCTCTGCTCCACTACTGCACACGTGTATACACTATCTGACCCACTACAGCCCGCATATACCTACAAAAGAATGAAAAATGGAAGTTGCAGACAAAACTCACAGTTTTGGGTAAGTTACCTAAATTGTTTGACTTCCCATATCCGGTCACTAGACCAAATACCTATCCCTTTCTAGCCTATAAAAGAAGGGGTAGGGGTCCCATTAGAAGGAGAAAAATAAT
This sequence comes from Picea mariana, assembly GCA_032191745.1. Classification (NCBI taxonomy): domain Eukaryota; kingdom Viridiplantae; phylum Streptophyta; class Pinopsida; order Pinales; family Pinaceae; genus Picea; species Picea mariana. Next base: position 28,971 of record JASDQU010320504.1, read on the forward strand.
TATAAAGAAACTCTACCTGATTTTGCATTCCCTTTGCCCCAACCTTTTGCAACCATTGTGTGAAGAGAAGCATATACAAAAGAAGTTGGAGCACAGTTGACGAGGATCCCAGGCCCAGATTCGAGGAGCGGTGGCCGATCTCACTATTGTAAGTTACTCTTGTGAGATTAAGAAAAGAAGTACTTTTCCCGCCATGCCATATGAGGTTTTAAATGTTTAATATTGATTATATTTTGATAGAATATCTAACCCATTAGTTCATAGATCATATGCATGTTTGGAGTTCTTTGTTTGTCATTTTATGAATGAAGGTCAGCTTTGGGAGGAGATTTGCAGTCAAGGAGCAACCGAATGTTAAAGGATCAACATCAAAAATGGAAACTAAGGTACAATAACTTGATCTTTTTAACCTTATATTTACATATGAATAATGGGGTTTATGATTGGGATGATGGTGAAAACTAGGGGACTTTAGGTCATTTCTACATGCATTAAAGAACCCTTAATGCTAGTCCATAGGGGGATTTCCCACCCACAACAGAATTCGCGACCATACTGGAGAAATCTATAGGGTTTTTTGGGGATACTTTTTGGGTGTTTTAAAATTTGTTTTATTACCTTTTTTCTGAGTTTCTACAAAAGTCTAAGCTAGTAGGGATTTTGGTCTTCCATACCAGTACTCCTTGCTTTCTTCGCTTGACAATTTTTTATTTTTCGGGAAGCTACAAAGGCATACATGGCCTGTAGAAGGCTTGCACGCATATACACACACCCTGGCTTCACACAGCCCACGCACATACATTGGCTGCTGAAGGATCAGTAGTGTGTTTGAGTCCAGAATTGTTTTTTTTTTTTTAAAGAGAGGCAGTCATCCTCTTCCCTATCAAAAGTGATCCTTCTCAGGGGTTTTTTGGATCTAGTTCTAGTCTCTATAGTTGCATTCTGTAGCCTAGGTATAACCTCAGATTATCTTTGTTTTAACAAATTTTCCTTACATCTTTTTCTGTTAAAGTAAGTTTTTATGTCTTCAATGGATTATGGTTCTCAATACCAGTACTCCCTGCCAGTGCTTGATTGCTTATTTTTCAATTTTTTGAGGAGTTGTCGAGGTGCATGCGACTTGTAGTGGGCCTGCATGCCTGTACATGTGCCCTGACCTTGCACAACCCGCATACATATGTTGCCTGTCGAAATGTCAGTAGCATACCAGTTGAGAAAAAAAAATTTAGAAGAGGCAGTCATCCTCTTCCCTGTCAAGAGTCACACCTCTCAGGTATTTTCTTGATCTAGTATCGGTCTCTGTCATAGCAGTGTGTAGCTTAGGTTTGATTACAGCATAGCTTTGTTTTTAATTAAAAGTTTTTTCCTCTGATTTTCTGTAAAAGGGTTTTTAGACAAGTGTGAGAGTTTGCTTCAATCAGCTTGTGTGTTATTGTCAGTAACTCTTTGTGATCTGCTGTTAGGCCAGATATCTTTTCTAGGTCTTTACTTGTTGTCATTTTTCCTTTTTTTCTTTTCAAGCATTAAACAATAAAAAAAAAATATTTTATTTCTTGGTTTTGGTTAAGTAGTTGGGTGTTTGCATTAATCATCAGGAAAAAAATGATTTCATAAGTTCTTGGTTGTTGACTTAGGACAATAAGTATCT
>JASDQU010320511.1:479-13137 GCA_032191745.1 Picea mariana
TTACTTGTGTTTCTCATTTTCATCCTTGACCTTACCTGACTTTTTCAACACCTTTTTCCCATCATTTGCATATGAAGATGTCTCCTTTTCATTCACTGTAGTTTTTACATTACCATACTTCTTAGACAACTTCCCATTTCCTGTTTCAACAGTAGTTTTTGAGGCTTTTTTGCTATTTTTCAAGGGTCTTTTATGTTTCCCCATATTTGAGGCCTCATGTGCCAGCAACTCCCTATCATAATTATCTTCTTCATTCTATAAATACTCAGTGTTGTTTGTTCGCTCCTCTGCAGGATTATGTGCTTCATTTTGTAAATTCTCAGTGCTGTTTGGCCGCTCCTCTGAAGTAACAACAGATTCAAAACCCGATGCTCTAAAAATGTATACATGCCACCAATAAGTGAAACACATGATTAAAGATAACGAAGTAAATAGGACTCTCATTACAGTTTTCTCATTCAGATCAATCCATGAAGAATTAATAACTAGTGTAAAAATAAGCATTAACAAAAAACTAGGAAACGACAAAACTCGAAAATCACTGAGAAAAACTCGAAAACATTGAGAAAACTCGACAACATGAAACACATGGAATAAATAGGAAAAAAATGGGGAGAAATCAAAGAAATTTACATATTGATTATAATAACCTTGATTCTTGTTGGTTGGATAAGCTGGAAAACCAAACAGTCTTCGTCTTCCAATTGATGTTCAATCGAAAAACCTCTCCATCCCGCACTAAGGCCAGTTTTTCCAGAAAGGAAGAGTATTCTTGAATCTTCACCATTCTCATCCTTCCTAACTCAGACTCAATCTTAGATGCAGATTCTACTGCTTCTTGCCTTTCTTCAGGATTGGCACACCTCATTGAAAACAACAATCAACAGCCATAACTACAAGAAACATCACCTCCAGTTACAATTMTATGTCTTGTAGTACTACTAGAAAATATAATAGGGTAAAAAAAAGATTGAATATCTGGATTCTTCTAGATAAAAGTACTCCTAAAGGCAATGCATCCAAACCCCTCCGCTAAAACACTACTAAAATCTATAAAACTTCTAGGTAATAGCCAAATAAACTCACCTCTTCTGGAGGTGGGGAATGTCAATGGGCACCTGCCATAAAATGATAAAAATTACATTACTAAGCCATCTTCCTTCTGCTCTAAATAAAACATAAATACTCCAAGAAAATTATTCACTCTTAAAGGTTACACTGTTGAAAAGAAAAGACATTAGTAAAAAATCCTTGGCACGTAAAACAAGGTAAGACAAAATGGGTCGCGCATCCCCTCTCATGCAATATTCAATTTCGATTTTGTTGGTAGTTTCTTTCTCCACTGGGTTTGGATTTTCAAACTCGTTGGTTTTCATTTTCAAATTAGTTGGATAAGAGGGAGATGAGTATCTGATTCGAGGGCAAGGTTGAGCTTCCAATTTGAAGACAGACTCTATGAAATCTCTCAACCCAGTACTCAGGTGCTTTTTACTTCCATAGCTGGTTTATGATGCTTAGTTTTTTATTATAGACTTGATTGATTGTCTATTATGCTTAGTTTTTGGTTACAGGTTTCATCGATGGCTGATTAGGAATGTAGAAATCAGAAATTCATGAAAGTTTGGGTTTTCTACATGTTTCTTCCCACAACCTTCGAAACATTCAAATTCAAACCATTCAAGATAACATTCCCACGAAACAATTACAGGAATGTCATTATACACGAAATAGTTACAGGAATGCCAATATATAAACATGAACAATATTGCTTGAAGGTATCATTGTGCTAAAATGTTTTAGCACAACGATATACAAAAACCTTCAAACATTATGAGTCACTTGAATTTTGCATTCATAGATAATGAACAATATTATATGAATACATGCAAAAGATAAAATTTCTGGCTCTCTTTAATCCTCTAACATTCTTGGAAATCGTTCATCAATGGCCTCATGCAAATTTTGGAGCTAACGATAACCAGGCAATGGACTACGTTAGGGTATTTGTGCGCCATCTAGAAGGAAACACAACCACCATAGCTATGCCCGACCATGATAACGCTCGACATCGAGACGATGGAGCATACTATTCAAACATTTTTCTTGGAAAATATCAGTACGCTTAGAGCTCGTGGTCCATAGAATGTAGTCTGGTCAAGTAGAAACTAGAAGCAACCTAAACTTGGTATTTCTTATGTGTTCTTGTTTGAGACTTCGGCAGCCTAAACTCCACCGAGAGCATGAGTGTCTCTTCTATGGTCATCATAGGAAAGTAATAATGTTATATAATAAACATATAATATGGTGGAACAATCTTAACTCAAGATCTATTAAGTATCGAGAGTGATAAAAAATAATCAGAAATGTAAATTTGTATGTTTTTTTTAAATTTAGAAATAATGATAACGGCGATGACGACGATGATGGTTAATGTCCACTGAAACGAAAATTGGTATATTGTACCTTAAAAAAGTTAAGGGATTACATGGATTTCATTAGAATTGAGAAAAGTATTGAGAAAAATGTTCCAAGATCACCATAGTTTTGATTAGTTAGAAAACCAGGAAAGTCATATTATGAATAAATATATATGAAAAAATATTTAAGAAAAATTTTGATTTTCCAAAATATAGGAACAAGTCATTAATAAGAAAAAAAATTCATACAAATTACTTGGAATTCTTTTTCCCTTTATTTGTATCTTGTACAAGTCAATTTTTACCTCAATTTTCCATATAAAGTATACAGACTTTTCTCCCTTTATTTGTTGTATGAAAAAATATGCAAAGTCTATTGGAACATTATGATACACATTTCAAGTGTAAGTGATCTCTATCCACGTCTCTAACATTTAAAATTTTAATCTTCATATATATATATAAGATTGCTAATATATCTTTGCTAAGATAGGAGGGGTCTGATGGAGTGCCATTTATTAAGATCAAAAAGAAATTTGAGAATATATTACTATAGATCCAATGGATCTATGACTTCAACTTATTATAGACCTTAGTTATATATAATAAATTTTTATTATGATCATGTTTTTTTCTATCAAATGTTTGTTTTTCTTTTTTGGTTTAGATATTTTTTTATCAACATAAGAATGTGGATTTCGAAATAAATTCTTTGGATAACTTATTGTGATGTGCAAAATTTATTTATTAAAATTTTTCAACATATTCACATGGCCTTAAACAATAAGTAGACAGTTTATGTAGGCATGTTGACTTATGATGAAAAACCATGCTTGTGAGTACATTTGATGTGATGTACCCAACTCTTTTGCTGAGTCATGTTACTATCAAATTGACTAACATTTAGTTTAAATACATAAATTACGTGTAACATGACACACATGCATACTATTATTATTAAGTAATAAAAACATGAATCTAAATGGTTTAAACATGCACAACAACCATTAAACAAATACCATAACATTCATACATACAACATATAGACTAAATGCAACATTCTATCATAGCATTAAAATTGTAAATGACACAATGATCAAAACACTGAACTTTAAAACATTTTACACAACCAGATGTAGATGAAGAACATTCCTCCCAACCATAGACTATGATGCTTCAATTATCTCAGAAACAAGTCACGCTCGAGTTGGGGATATGATTCCACAAGGGTAGAAAGGATTCTACAAGTGCCTACATTCTGATGTAAACAACTCAAAACCCATTAAAACATAGATACATGACTCCTAAAACAATTCCAATCACCCATATCTCTTCCCCATATCTCTTCCAACCACCCATATCTGCAACACAATCCCTTAGATAATATCCATCCTCTCCAAGGCTCCAACACACATTGTCTAAGAATATCTCTATTGGGGATCCTAGAAATCCAATTGCAACAGGGGTGATCACACATCATTTACAAATGCTCATGGGTAATTTACTCAAAATGAATCACTCACATGCATAGCGGCCTCATTCTTAGCATAATTACTAGCTTCAACAAGATCTCTTCAATACCCAGTATTGCTAGCCACTCTTTTTCTCACTTCTTTCTCAACTACCAAAAAAAATGCTCGTGTTCCTACTCAAATTTCCTCTTCTCTCATGCTTGCTTTCCTCTTACTCTTCTGTTACAAGGAAAATCTCTATGTCAAGGGGTAAACCACAACAGACAAAACAACACCCATAATCAACTCTAAACTCAAGTATGCCAGATAAATAGAAATGCTAATAAGAGAAGGCTAAGAGCCTACCTCATTTGAACGTCCAAAGAAGACCTCGGTTGATATCACGACTGAAAGTTTGATGCTTGCAACTTATCCTCAACAATCAAGATATACAAGCATATATAAATTATATAGAAAATTATCATATAAACTAGTATAATCCATTAACATGTATAACAAATATGCCCATGGAAAATAATGTAAATATTTGCGACATATAATTGGAGGAGGAAAGAGTATTTCTATTAATGTAGTCAACATAAGTACATAGGTGTTAAACTTCTGTAACAACACATATCGGAACCAAGAAACTAAGTCCATTAATAAGAAAAAAAATTCATACAAAATTACTTGGAATCCTTTTTCCCTTTATTTGTATCTTGTACAAGTCAATTTTTACCTCAATTTTCCATATAAAGTATACACACTTTTCTCCCTTTATTTGTTGTATGAAAAAATTAGTAAAGTCTAATGGAACAATATGATACACATTTCAAGTGTAAGTGATCAGGAAATCTGCACCCACAGATTCTCTTCTATGCGATCCTCTTTTCTTTACATATCGGAGGATCAGAACTCGCGGCTTCGCAAGTTCACTGTTGATCACTGGGCTTCCCCAAGACCTGATGGCCAGTCAATGCTGACTTTATCTTGTATCTATCGAGGCTTCTCTTATCGCGGTTTCGCCACTCGCAATATCAACAAATGGAATTCCCAAACTCCGACCCTCGATGCACCGAAACTCCGATGCACACGCACGGGTTGACTTTTCCACCTTCCGTCACTTCTATTAGGATTTCGGATTTCGCGGGATCGCGAATCTGGATGCCAATGGATTCGAGACTTACCTTTTCCCGATCCCCGATATTGCGCCATCGGTCTTCCACTAGCTCCTATGGTCCCACACCAGTTACGTCACCGTGGGGATATCGCAGATCGCGATATCGCAATTCTTGTCACACAAATTTGGAGCTTCGACTCGCGAATCCCCGATACACGATATCATGTGTAGATCTGACGGCTCCTGTGGCACGGATCAACGGCTCTGCCCCTCCTGAGATTTTAACCTTTCAGACCTCCTCGCCGTAACCTCCTTGCACCTCCGCAAGATCCAACGACCCTCGGAATTTCGCGAAATCTCCTCAGAGGATTTCGACCGTCCGTTCTTCCTTATGCAATTCACGAAATGAAGAAGTGTCTCTCCACGAGACTCGCTCACCTGCTCGCCGACCTGCGACGCTTCCCTTAGACTTTCAATAGCATCTTCCCTGCGCTTATCCTTCAGTGAATTCGAAGGCCTACTCCTCCTGAGCTTTTCCACGACTTCAGTCTTCTTGGAAATCTCTTGCACGCACTCCTTGCGGCAACCCTTCAACCTCGACTGAGTGTTGAAGTCTCTCAACCCTGCGCACTCCTGCAGCAGCAGTCTCTTAGCTCTTCACTCAGGTTCGCAACCCTGAGACCTTTAACCGGCCTGCGCACTCCTTGCACGGCTTCTGTGCCTAACTGCGCCTTCGAGGAAATGAGAACAAAAGATATCTCTAATTGAACCTTTCTGTCAACGCACTCCTTGCGGACAATTCGACTGCACTCCTTGCAAGAATCCTCTGGCTCAATAAGTAAAACAATTGAAACTTATTCACTCTTCCTTTCAGACTTCAATTCCACCATGAAATCACATACACAGCATATAAAAGAAAATGTATGACAGGAAGCAAACATTCATGAGCATAACATCAATACACAGAGAAATAACACAAACCATGAATTTGAATCAAAGCTTTCTTCTATTAATTCAAATATCTGTATATGGGTGTTCTCAACACAGTTCTCTGCATGCTCTTCTCTTCCTACTTTTGAATCGATAATTCTTTCTCAGGCTCAGGCTAATGTTACAATGATACAATGAGGGTGTCTATATCCGTTTTCCCTCTTAGACTCTAAAAATGTCTAATATATGAATTAAAATCCTATCTACCAGCATTAACTATTTTAAATGCCATCTAACTACCTAAGGATGAGAGCTATCCGCTCAAGGTCCATTACAATATACAAAGTGCTCCTTCATAAATGGCTTCATTAAAGACTTGCGCAACAATCCCAAAGCATTTTCAAAAATTTGTGCTGGCTTGTCCAACTGTCCTCCGCTTTCGCGCTGGCTCGCTTGATGTGTTGGCGATGCTCCTGCATCAGTTGAGGAGGAAATTATAAAAATGACACACACACACACACATATGGAGAACCTCATGAGGAAATATAAGGGATGCTTCTTACCCATAGGGATTTAAACTAGGTTCTTGTTGACATAAAACTAGCAAAATGTCCATCAACATCGATGACAACTAGTTAAACTAACCCTTGGGACGCATATATATATATATATATAAAACTCAGTTGGACTAGAATCAAAGACTTCATGATGCAAATTTGAGTGAGGCAATTTTTCTCCTAACTGTTACACATTTTGGTCTTGACTACTATTTATTTTTCTTTCCTTAGCCCACTAATAAGTAGGTTGATTTATAACCTGTAAAATTTATAAGTTAAATTTTTTACTTTAAATTAATATTGATGTTTTCTCTCTCCAAAACCATTTATAAAAAGGTTCAAAATAATAATAAAAAATTCAAACTAAATGTAAATTTCAACTTTAATACTCACCCATTTCTCTCATGTGCACCAGATGCAAGTAGTAAACGAAAGAGACCCTCTTACTAGCATCCAATAATGAAAAATGCCGACAAAGGATAGGAAACCACCAATAGGGTCTAATGGAATCCAAGACACTACACGCATCCCAATGTGTGATCAATAGATATCTACCAATTACTAGGTTCAAGGTCACCTACCATTAATTAAAGTAGGCCCAGGGTGTAAGATAGGACAACAACTTCATGTGATTCTGAGGTTCACTTGTAAATGGATGGCTAACATGCAAACTCAAGGAGTTCTGAGGAATGGCTGACACAGTCTTAGAATTCCTTTGAACAAGAGCATGAGATATATGAATAACTCATGCATCATAGACTTATCACTGATCATTGGTAAAAAATTATGACACGAGAGGCATCAAGAAAACCTCCATAGGGACTGGAAGAATAATCGATCGGAGGAGAATACTATAAGTAACAAGGTCAACTTCCTAAGTGTTAGAAAAGTGGGTGTGCTCTTTTAACCATAGACAATATAGCAATATTTTCACCCAACCATAGGCACAAATGCCACCCTTGAGCACCTTAACCTTGACAGAGAATAATTCATGTAGAAAATCAATAGCCAACCAAGGCTATTGAACCAAGAAAGGATAACCAAGACTGATAAAAAAGTCCAACCCAGAAAGACCGAAATTACAGGTTGCAGTAACTACAACTGCAACTACTCTCCGGACTTGCGCACTACTACATTTTTGCAGTGCACACCATTAAATTTATGTAGTTTCGAGCTGTGTCTTCCAAATGAGCTCTGGTTTCCTATATTTATACTGGTCCTCCTTAGCTGTCTGGGATGAGTTCTCATTCTTGAGGCTAAAAAATCAATATTAAATATTTCCTTTAGCTGACTTGTCTTCTAGGGTTATGTCCAATGCTTTAGGGTTTCTTCTTTCTTCCTAGAATATTCTAGTATCGTCAATGGTTACAAGTGGAGGTTAATACCTCCCGTAGATACCATAATATCAACACTCCCTCCTAGATAGGGAGGTATAAGAGGAAATGGTCTTGAGAAAAAAAAGACCATTCAACTGGTAGCATCATCATCACTATCCAACTAGATAGTCTCCATGGAAATCAAAACAATGCCATCCAATATAACACAACTGTGTCTGTTGATAGTAGTATACAACTACTATCTAGAGACATACAATCTCTATAACAATCATACCATCTGTATAAAAAATATCATGATACAAACTGAGTCATCTGGGCCATTCTTCCACTCACATCTGTGAGATATGGAAGAGTATCTGCCCTTAGAAGGTATAACATTAGCCATGGGATATTTGGACTATTATTCTTAAGCATAAAAGAATAATTGTCCCTGATTTATGATCCTAGACCATTCACCTAACTGGGCATTCCTCTGACACTGATCATAGTGCAACCTAGAGAGAATGAGTTTGCCTTGGGGAATGCATGTCTTTGATTGTTGAACCTGGACCATTCACCTAACTGGGTCATTCCTCTGGAACTAATCATAGTGAAACCTGGAGAGACTGAGCTTACCCTAGGGAATGACTATCCAGATAATTTACTAAGGAAATGATTGTCCTGCACCAACCTACAAAACGAACCATTCTTCGAAACTTATAACAACTGTGAACTTCGAAATAATGACTGCTCGACAAGGAAGACCATTTTTATTGACCACTACTTAGAGCAACTGCCAAGAAGAATGACTATCCTAGACCATTTCCCCACACTGGCCACAAGGGGAGTCATTGTTTATGGTACATCAACAATCTGTTGGACCATTTTCATTAGGAAAATGACTGTCCGATCTACACCAATTTTCGAACTGGAAAATTATTGTCTGTCAGAAATCTCAAACCACTTTCTGAACTAGAAAGGAATTTCCCAACGTGGACCATTTTCCAAACTGGAAAATGACTATCCATGAATCAATAATATATATATATATATATATATCAATTCTCCCTCCCAGTCTGGGGATCCATCTCTTCCATTAAAGCTAAGGGAGTTATCTCCATGAGCCCCAACTTGTCCCTTAAGTATGCAAACTTTATGCTGGACAAAGGATTTGTCAAAATGTTTTCTACCTTTTCATTTATGGGGATATACTGGAGTTTTAGTTCTCCTTCCTGGACTTTATCAAAAATAAAGTAGTATTTGATCTAAATATGTTTCGACTGGTCATGAAACACTGGGTGTTTGGATAGCCTTATACAACTCTGATTGTCACAATATATTACGGTCAAATCTGGTACCTGAGCAAATAATCCATAAATTAGCTTCCTCAACCATACTACTTCGATACTTGCCTCACATGCTACAATATATTTTTCTTCTATTGTGTTGAGTACGAAAAAATTTTGTTTCCTACTAGACCATGATATCATAGCAGAGCCCAAGATGAAACAAATCCCTGAATTACTCCTTCTATATTCTACACTCCCTTCCCAATCTGAATCTATGAATCCATGAAGTTGTATATCACCAGATGAGGTGTATCTTAAACCATAGTTTAGCATCCCATGAATATATCTTAGAACATGCTCTACAACTATCCAATGCTCATGTCTGGGTTCCACCTGGAACTAGCTTAAGGTGTTTACAACAAAGAAAATATTTGGTCAGGTATTTACTAGATACATCAATGACCCGATCAATTGTTGATATAGGGACGGGTTTACTGGATCAGAATATGAGACTCTTACTTTTCTTATATCTATGGTCATAGGAGTGGCCATGGATTTGCAATCCATCCTTCCAATTTTTTGAAGAATCTTTACTGCATACTTTCCTTGTCCAAGGAAGAATTTACCATGCTTCTGCCATAATTCTAGTCCCAAGTAATAGTGCATGAGACCGAGATATTTCATATAGAACTCAGAAGATAGTTCCTTCTTACATTGGGTGATGAGAGACTTTACACCTGTCAAGAATAAGTCATCCACATATAGTAGTAGAATCACATGTGCATTGTTCACAACTTTGTAGCAGAGATTTGGATCTGCATGATTCTTAAAGAAACCAATTATTATTAAGTAGATTTCTATTCTAGCATACCAAGCCCTTGGATCTTGTTTGAATCCATACAATTTTTTATTTAATATAGAACCATGAGTATGTCTGGAATGTACTTCAAAGCCTTGATGTTGTTCAATTTATACTTCTTCTTCAATTTCTCCATTGAGGAAAGTTGTTTTTACATCCATCTGATGTAGACTCCATCTCATGGAGGCAACAAGAGATACATTGGCTCTAATAGAAGTATATCTGGAAACATGAGCAAAGGTTTTGTCATAATCTTCTCCCTCCTTCTGAGAGAACCCTCTAGCTATGAACCTTTCCTTGTATTTGTCCACGGTTTTGCCTACTGCATGTTTGATCTTATAGAACCATTTTGAAGTTACCATTGATTTTTCTTTGGGTCTAGGCATGATTTCCCATGCGTCATTTTTCATGATGGATTGGTGTTCTTCTGTTATGGCTTCTTTCCATTGTTTCTTATGAGTTGCTTCTTCAAATGTGGCAGGTTCTTCATTTATAAGCTTTGTCATAGATGTTGCATAGCTGGAGAAACTTTTGGGATTTTTTCTTTTTTTTGAAGGTGCCACTTGGGGCTTTGAGTCTTTCTACTTATTGTAGGCTAGCTTCAAGCCAAGTTGGACGTTTTATAGTTTTGGGTACAATGAATGATTCAATAGGTTCACATGGTTGCATCAAATGATCAAGTTGTTCTCGTTCTTCATTCTGACTTTCTGGAAGAAATGTACTTTCTTCTTTAATCTCTTCATATTCTTATTCTTCTATGGATTTTTCTATAGATTTCTTGAAAGACATCTTCTCATTGAGGATCACGTCTCCAATGACTTCAACCTTATGTTGTTTTGGGATATAGATTCTATAGGCTTTGGATGACTCACTGTATCCAACAAATATGCCCTTCTTTCTTGAGGGTTCTGGTTTCTTCCTTTTATCCTTAGAGATATGAATGTAAACAAGGCACCCAAAGATTCTTAAGTGTTCCACATTGGGTTTCTTTCTTGAGAAGGATTCTTCTAGAGTCATATCCTTCAATATGCAGTGGGGACTTCTACTATGAACATATATTTATATCATGGATGCTTCCCCCCATAAATACATGGACAAACCTTGATCATTCATTAGTGCATTCACGGTTTTGTCAATGGATCTATTCTTCCTTTTTGCTACACCATTTTGTTGAGGATTATGAGGAATGGTTAGCTCCCTCCTAATCCCTGTTTATTTGAAAAAGGAAACAAATTCCTTGGATGTGTATTCTCCTCCATTATCTATTCTCAAAATCTTGATTTTCTTGCTTGTGAGGTTTTCTATTTATACTTTGAATTCTTGAAACTTGTTGAAAACTTCATTCTTTGTTTCCAGAAGATACAACCAAGTCTTTCTTGAGTAATCGTCTAAGAATATTACATAATAAAGGGAACCTCCTAGAGATTTGACTGGAATTGTACCACAAACATCTGAATGTATTAGATATAGGATTTCCTTAGATCTATTATTGTTGCTTGATAATGGATTCTTAACATTTTTACCAAGATCACATCCTTTGCAAATTCCTTCATGTGTAGATTGTATTTCTAGTATTCTTTCAGCCATCTTTTTGAGTAACGATAATTCTTGATAGTTAAGATGAGCATACCTTATGTGCCAAAGTTCACTGGGATTTACTTCATCATGTATAAGAGCTTCATCATTACGTTCTAGTAGTCTGTATAGTCTTCCTTCACGAGTTCCAATAACTCTAGCATTCTCTATGCTAGAGTCTCTAGACCAAGATAGTACTTCACCATCTACAAAGGATATTCTATTTACTTTGTCTTCTAGGAAAGATATAGATACACAATTATTTTATAAACTAGGTACATATAAGACATTGCGCAAATGAACATTGTTACATGTTTTCAATTTGATGGAGGCTTGACCAATTCCTTCAACTAGATAGGTGTTCTTATCTCCAAGTTCTACCTTGTAGGATTTATTCTTTTCATTTAGATTGGAGAGTCTGCCCTCGTCTCCTGTCATATTTCTGGAATTTGCACTGTCAATTATCCACATGTCATCTTCAAGAGTTCCTGTAAGAGTTGAATAGTGTAGATGATCCATCTTTTCATTCACAATTTCTGTTGACTGATAGTTGGTCAAACTTTGACTTTGACCCAAAATCTCAACCTTGACATTTTTTCCTTCTGAGAGTGCCAATATGTGTGCTGGACTTAGGAGCACTTATATATCCTATCCTTGAGTAAGGTGTTCCATCATAAGGTGTTGGGCAAGAGGTTTTAGGTTTTTTCAACTGAAACCTGCTAGTAAACCTAACGATAGACTTGCTTCAGTAACTGCAACTACTAGAACCCTAGCGACAGTTCTTCAACGAGCCTGATAATATAATGTCTTAGATTTCTTCCAGTGATTAGAATGAATGAAGGAGGTGTGGGCCCATAACCTGTTAGAAAAGTGGGTGTGCTCATTTAACCATAGAAAATATAGCAATATTTTCACCCAACCATTGGCACAAATTCCACCCTCGAACACCTTAACCTTGACAGAGAATAATTATGGTAGAAAATCAATAGCCAAACAAGGATAATGCACTAATAAAGGATAACCAAGACTGATAAAAAATTCCAACCCAAAAATACCAAAATTATAGGTTGTAGTAACTACAACTACAACTATTCTCCACACTTGCGCACTACTAAATTTCTGCAGTGTGCACCATTAAATTTCT
>JASDQU010320513.1:0-13137 GCA_032191745.1 Picea mariana
TTCGAGCTCGTCCATCGTTCCGAAAGTGTCATAAATGTCGTCTAGAACTATTCCAAGATAACACAATTTGGCAAAGCCCAATCTGAATGCAGAATGTTTGGGCTCAATCGCAATGCAAGAGGCCAAAGTGTAGAATTCCACATGACGATGCCGAGTGAATGTCAGTTGAGAGAAACCCGAATCTTTCCACCATCTGCAGAGGAATTAATTCGAATATTAGACCACTCAAATCCGAATTTGAATTTGTCTGTAAAAAAATCTATATAATCCTGGAGACAGTTAATCACCTGGAGACTTGTTTTAATTCTCTCTGTTGTAAGGAGTGAAAGACATTGAACTCCAATTTTGCAAGTTCTAAAAGTTTCTCGGTCCTGAAAAGGAAAATGCAATGTAGATTTAACATTTAAATACCGGGTAATTTAGATGACTTGATAAAACAGCGGAAAATGCAATGTAGATTTAACATTTAAATACCAGTAATTTAGATGACTTGATAAAACAGCGGGCCATATACTACACTTACTTAAGGCAGGGACTAGTGTCCTTTCCAAATATGTCGATATAATTCCTTGCTTCCAATCTCGGAAAATTTGTGAGCCAACCATATTCAAGAACATATTCAATCTGCCAGTCACAATATTGTTGCGATTAAACATTTAAAAAAACATACAACAAAATATGCTATTTTGTGAATTCGTATTGGTAACGCTGCCTCACCTCTCCTGAAAGACTACCACTGGAGATCGGAACCGTTTTGAGGGCTTCTTTTAAATATGTTGTACAGAATATTTCAGCGTCTTCCATAACTTTCTCCCCTGGAAAGGCAACGAGGGAGGCTCGAAATAAATTGAGAACGCATCTCATCTCTCCCTCTGTCTGAGTATTGGCAGAGCAGGCAAACTGCCCATTTTGGTCTTTGAAAACATCTGAAATGAAATAAAATGAAAAGGAGATCTGAGAGAGGCCGAAAAGTTGCATATATAAACCACCGATTCACTAATAAAATGTGCATATATCTACAAACCACCGATTCACTAATAAAATGTGCATATATCTACCTGAGGACACCGGGTATCCGTGTAGTCGAAGGGCTCGAAACCCCAAGGCAGTTGAATTCAGATCAGTAATAACACTTTCTCTTCCATATCCAATGCCTTTTTCGTTCCAATTACTTCATGTCAAAATAATTTATCATTATAATCATGTGTATTCCATATATAATAATAATAATAATAATCTATTTTTAAGGTTACTACAAGCCAAATCAAAATAATGACAAATAATGATGTTAAGATTAAGGTGACTGACTTATAAACATAATTCAATATATAAAGCATAACAAATAACTTAATTTATTTTTAAAGTCACTGCAAACCAGACCAAAATGATGATGCTAAGGCTACAGTGACTGACCTATAAACATAATCCAATATATAAAGCATAACAAACAATGATGCTAAGGCTAAGATGACTGACCTATAAACATAATCCAACATTGATTTTATCTCATTTTTGAAATGCCAATCGATTCCCAAACGTTCAACGCTGTCGACCATCGAAAGGCCTTGAAGGAGATCATTGAGGGGACTGACTGTAACAGAATTGAACATCTCCTTTACTTCCCCAATAAGTCTCTCAGCACGTTCGCGATAAGAAGGTGCCTGAAGTAAATTGGATCAGAAGAAAATTATTCGATTAATTGAATCCAAAGAGGGAATATGCAGAAAAATAAATTCAGTTGAAGCTGAAGCTAATTACGCACCCCATAAGGCGTTGAGAGGGACTGGATGAAATCGTCATCCCAGAGATTGGAATGATAGTCGCCTGTGCGTCTTTGAACACCATCATCATCGGATAAACTCATGCTCACAGATTTACTGCACAGTTGGGATTGGTCTACGGAGGCCATGGGTACAACCGATCAGATAGAAAGGAGGGCCAATATTTCTGTGCTGGTTATCCCACGCTCAAAATTTCTGCTCGCTAAATAGCTGTGGCTTCCTTTAGCTATTGTGTGGTACAACTCTGTTGCTTCCTCTCCGTATATATACAGCCTTTTCCGGTAACCAAGCGCAGCCTTTGTGGACACCAATGACATCTCAAAACTTCAATCCATGCGTTGCCATTGTGAAAATATCATTATCAATGAAGTCGAGTCTCGTTTGCCGGCTAAGTCAAATCTCATTTGTAGGCTACATTATTAATAAAGTCAAGTACCCTTTGTAGACTCCAATACTTTCCATCCAGATCCAGTCTCCTTTGGTGGACTATTATTATCTAAAGACCCGCCCCAAGCATGTGATATAAAGTACACGCAGAGGGAATCCTATTATTTAGCATCTGCATCATGTATATAGAGCATCATGTATATAGAGGTAGGTGGGTGGGTTATACACAATGCGTTTAATCCGATTATTCCAATATCTCTTTTTCAAGTTGTTGTCAAATTTCAAATTCAAAGTTTTTATTTATGATAAAATAAGACCAAAATTATAAGGAAGTTTGCCTAAGAGCTTAGCTTGTGGCTAGGAGATATCACCAACATGTCCTATCAAATTATAGAAGATATGATTTCAACTCTCTTAGCTAAAGAAAAGAGAATCATTGTAGGTAATGCATAAGGTGATGTTGAATTGAGATGACATTATATTTGAGAAACAATGATAGTAGATCAACTAAGAGAAGGGAGAGGTGGAATGTTATTATTGCAAGAAAATGAATCACATTGCTTGGAACAATAGATTTTGAACTAATGACATTTTCAAGGGAAAAGTCAAAGAAAGACCACATGTAGCTAATGCTGCCATTGTTGAAGATTCTCGAGATGTTGATAGTGGTGATGATGTTACTAGAGAAAGTGCATTCTAAGAATTTTAAGAAACCCACACTTTGAAGACGATAAGGGATCTTGTGTAGATACAACTCAACATCAATGGTTACCCAGATAATTCGATAATTTGTGGATCTTGAGAATTGTGATATGACCACAATGGGGGCATATGTAAGTTCAAATGTGTATGATATGAGCCCAAGAAGGTCATATATGGGGTTAATTGTATATGTAATGAGGTAATTGTATATGTAATAGTGGTTATTGATTGGTTTGAGCCATTTTTGCTCTTATGTTAGCCTTTTGAAAGGAGGAGGAGGATAGATTCCCCATACCCTTGAAATTATATGAAAGCTATGCATAGATTATTGTATAAATGTTGTAAATGATTTTGAATATTATTGTGAAGTATTCGCCTCTATTGTATGATTGATTGTTTCATGTTCTGGCCTCAATACCGTGATTTCCTTTTCTATAAGGTTTTATGGCATTATGTATACCCATGTATTAGTGAATAATGGGGAAAGAGGTCTATAAATTAAATAATCATTAGGCAAGAATCCTGCATATTTTTAAAATATATATGATTTCCCTAAGTTTAATACGACCATAATGATAATGGAATCACACATAGAAGGTTTTACATGCATGAGTTGAAAGACTTTAACCTTGAACCCTAGCACTGTCCTCTATTAGAGAGAACAAGATCTCCATCCAAGGAATTCTAGGGAATTGATGATTTGAAATGGTTGATTTTTTTTTAAGATAGATTCAGTATGTGAATCATATGGTTATGTTTATTGTAATTTTGTTATGCTATCTATGCTTAAGTGTCGTTGTCTTAAAAAGGTATTATGTGGCAAATTGTGAAGTGCTAGTTCTAAATAAATTAAGATCTTCAACTCGATTTTGTTGTCTAGAGAAGTTATAATCTAGACCTTGCATTTAAAGATAGAAATATTGAACTTATGTTGACTGGTTGTTGTAACTAAACAACAACCTCATTATTTGTTTCAATTTTTCGCAAAATAATGAAGCCTCTCTGATCCTAATTTATGAGCGGAACAAAATGAACAATAGACTGAATACAATAACATAGAGATACAAAGATTCACAACAACAAATATCTAGTGAACAATAACTTCTATTGAATAAATGAAATGGGTTGAAATTGTAAAACCGCAGAACTGCAAACAATTTGCTCGAATGGTGGTAGTTATCTCTGAGAAGAGATGTGGTTGCTATGTGCATACGTCTGAGCATAATGTTTACAATGAGGCTCCAGAGGCCTTTTTAACATTACTCATGATTTCCAAAACCCTAGACATCCAAAAACCTAACCCTAGGAGATGAAATGCCAAAATGTTATGTCGAACCCTATGGGTAAGTTGGTACCTCAACTTCTCAAGGTCGTAGCTTTTGCATACGACCTATGTTTTAGGTGCGTGATAGTCCGTTGGAAATTTCTTTCAGAGAACTACACATTATATCATCAAATTCTGACTTTATTTACACTTTGACTGTGGAAAGCCAAAAAAACATTGTTTAGGGCCCCAAAAAATCCCTGGAAGTATAAAAAGATGTACTGACATGAAAAATTCCAAAATAATCCAGTTGGATTAGGTGGTAGGCCACCAATATCCACCTGGAAGTTATGCAAGGCTTCAAAAAACCCTAGAAGTGTAGAACCCACAATTACAAAGAATTACAGAAGAACGAGTTGCACTAAAAATTGTCAAGAGGAGTTAGTTGGAATATGTGGGTGGCCACCAATATCCACCTAGATCAGTCCTCCCCCATTAGGAAGAAATGGTCTTCGTTGCATTGAGTGCCCCCATCAGGTGAGGAAAATTTTGTTGAACTTTTCCCTAGGTGAGCCACTTACCTTGGTGGAGAAGTTTCCCTGCCTTGACAACCCGATAAAGTTGCATCCTCTACTAGCGAGTTCCCTTGACCTGTGTATCTAATATCTGATCAGTGGATGCATGTTCCATGCAGTCAGGGTTGAGCTCTGTTGGTTTCAACTACTCTACGATCTCTGAGGTGTCCAATAATGGTGTAAAATATGGTCGGAGGAGGTCCACATTGAACATTGAGTGCAAACCAAGGAAGGGTGGAGTGTTGAGCTCAAAAGAATTGCTACCCACAACCTTGGTGATAGTGTAAGGCCCATAGTGAAGTGGGAGGAGCTTCCGATGGGGCCCTGTAAGGCGCTCTTTCTGCAAATATAACCAGACCTTGTCTCCCACTTGAAACTAGTGCAGTACCCGGTGTTGATCATGGCGGTGCTTGTACTTAGCATTGGTTGTCTGCAAAATCTCATGGACCTATTGGCAGATGTGTTGAATCTGCTCAATGAATCTTGTGGCTTTGTGGGCATCAGAAGGAACATGGGCAGAATATGCCTGTGTTGTTGCAAGAGGTAGTGCAACATCAATGGGACCCAAGGGTTAGAATCTCAACCCCACCTGAAAGGGCCTATGGTTGGTGGAGCTATGGAGAGCCATGTTGTAGATGTGTTGAACATAGGGAAGACTCTCATCCCATGTACGTAGATGCTTAGAGTTATACATATGAAAGATGTGCACAATCATACGATTGACGGCCTCTGTTTGGCCATCGGTTTGAGGGTGGAAGGTAGTGGATTTAGTGAGCTTGGTGTCCAATAGTGACCAGAGAATCGACCAAAATTTGATGAGGAACATGTTGTCTCAATCGCAGATGATGGTATGTGGTATCCCAAAATGGACCCCCAAAATCCCAAATAACTTAGTTATTGTTTTGAGTGTAGCAAAGGGTTCCATGGACCTGGTTCTATGGAACTTTGTCAAGCTCCAAAGGATGCACTCATGACTCTTAGCCAGGATTTGGTTAGGGCTATGGGAATGAGTCTATGGTCTCTTAGACAACTGGTGTGAAGGAAGCACCTTCCATTCATATATTTTAATTTCTAAATCGGAGAATAATATTTCTGAAGGGTCAACGGGGTTGTAGGAGTTCTGTAGAGTCTACCCTAACTCTAGAACTGTGAGGTTGTTCCTTGGGAAAATACCTTGATATTTTCCAACCAGTACATAGGCCAAACTTGTCACCTTACAACCATTCTAATGCAACAGTTTGAAGAAGAACAATAACCCTTTTTACCATTAATTTCACGTGAGGCACAATGTATCACAATCACAGACATTCAAATCATACATTATGATTAAAAAGGTATTATGTGGCAAATTGTGAAGTGCTAGTTCTAAATAAATTAATATCTTCAACTTGATTTTATTGTCTAGAGAAGTTACAATATAGAACTTAAATTTAAAGATAGAAATATTGACCTTATGTTGACTGGTTGTTGTAACTAAACAACAACCTCATTATTTTTTTCAATTTTTCATAAAATAATGAAGCCTTGGATCTGAATTTATGAGAGGAACAAAATGAATAATAGACTGAATACAATAACACAGAGATACGGAGAACAACAATAGATATCTAGTGAACAATAACTTCTATTGAATAAATGAAATAGGTTGAAATTGTAAAATGCAGAACTGGAGACAACTTGCTCAAATGGTGGTAGTTATCTCTGAGAAGAGATGTGGCTGCTACGCACATAGATCTGAGCAGAATGATTACAATGAGGCTCCAAAGGCCTTTTTAACATTACTCATGAATTCCAAAACCCTAGACATCCAAAAACCTAACCCTAGGAGATGAAATGCCAAAAGTTATGTGGGCCCATATGGGTAAGTTGGTACCCCAACTTCCTGGGGTCGTAAATTTTGCAAACGATCTTCGTTTTAGGTGCGTGATAGCCCATTGAAAATTTCTTTCGAAGAACTACACATTATGTCGTCATACTCTAACTTTATTTTCAGTTTGATTGTGGAAAGCCAAAAAAACACTGTTTAGGGCCCCAAAAGAGCCATGGAAGTATAAAAATATGTACTGACATAAAAACTTCCAAAATAATCCAGTTGGATTAGGTGGGAGGCCACCAATATCCACTTGGAAGCTGTGCAAGGCTTCAAACAACCCTGGAAGTGTAGAACCCACAATTACAAAGAATTACAAAAGAACGTGATGCACTAAAAACTGTCAAGAGGAGGTAGTTGGAATATGTGGGTGGCCACCAATATCCACCTAGATAAGTCCTCCCCCATTAGGAATCATTGGTGTCAATTTCATTGAGTTCCCCCATCAGGTGAGGAAACTTATGTTGAATTTGGCCCTAGGTGAGCCACTTACCTTGGTGGAGAAGTTTCCCTGCCTTGACAACCCGATAAAGTTGCATCCTCTACTGGCGAGTGCCCTTGACCTGTGTGTCCAATATCTGATCATTGGATGCATGTTCAATGTAGTCAAGGTTGAGCTCTCTTGGTTTCAACTACTATGCGATCTCTGAGGTGTCTAATAATGGTGGAAAATATGGTCGAAGGAGGTCCACATTGAACACTAGGTGCAAGTCAAGGCAAGGTGGACTGTTGAGCTCAAAAGCATTGCTACCCACAACCTTGGTGATAGTGTAAGGCCCATAGTGAAGTGGGAGGAGCTTCCGATGGGGCCATGTAAGGCTCTCTTTCTACAAATATAATCAGACCTTGTCTCCCACTTGAAACTGATGTGGTACACGGTGTTGATCATGGCGGTGCTTGTACTTAGCATTGGCTTTCTTCAAAATCTCATGGACCTATTGGTGGATGTGCTGAATCTTCTCAATGAATCTTGTGGCTTTGTCTGCCTCATAATGAACATGTGAAGAATATGTCTGTTTTGTTGCAAGAGGTAGTGCAACATCAATGGGATCCAAGGGTTAGAATCCTAGCCCCACCTAAGAGGGGCTATGGCCAGTGGATCTATGGAGAGCCCTATTGTAGATGTGTTGAATGTAGGGAATCTAATCCAATGTACACATATGCTTAGAGTTATACATACGCAAGATGTGCACAATTATATGATTGACGACCTTTGTTTGGCCATTGTTTTGAGGGTGTAAGGCAGCAGATTTAGTGAGCTTGGTGTCCAACAGTGACCAAAGACTCGACCAAAATGTGATGAGGAACTTGTTGTCTCGATCAGAGATGATGGTCTGTGGTATCCGAAAATGGACTCCCGAAATCCCAAATAACTTAGTTATTGTTTTGAGTGTAGCGATGTGGTAGTTATCTCTGAGAAGAGATGTGGCTGCTACGTGCATAAGTCTGAGCATAATGATTACAATGAGGATCCAAATGCATTTTTAACATTACTCATGAATTCCAAAACCCTAGACATCCAAAAACCTAACCCTAGGAGATGAAATGCCAAAATTTATGTGGGCCCCTATGGGTAAGTTGGTACCTCAACTTCCTGGGGTTGTAACTTTTTCATACAACCTTTGTTTCAGGCGCATGATAGCACGTTGGAAATTTATTTCAGAAAAATGCACATTATGTCGTCAAACTCTGACTTTATTTACATTTTGATTGTGGAAAGCCAAAAAAACATTGTTTAGGGCCCCAAAAAGGCCCTGGAAGTATAAAAAGATGTACTRACATGAAAAMTTSCAAAATAAGCCAGTTGGATTAGATGGGAGGCCACTAATATCCACCTGGAAGTTGTGCAAGGATTCATACAACCCTGGAAGTGTACAACCCACAATTACAAACAATTGTAGAAGAACATGATGCACTAAAAACTGTCAAGATGAGCTAGTTGGAATATGTGGGTGGCCACCAATATCCACCTAGATTAGTCATCCCCCATTAGGAAGAAATGGTCTCTGTTGCGTTGAGTGCCCCCATCAGGTGAGGAAAATTCTGTTGAATTTGGCCCTATGTGAGCCACTTACCTTGGTGGAGAAGTTTCCCTACCTTGACAACCCGATTATAAACCCTGAATTATAAGCCCTCGTGACTCTGGTTGAAAACTCTTGAACTGTCTCACTAGGTGTTATTTTTAAGTTATTATAATGAGTCAGTAGTTGTAGAGGATTTTTCTTGTCTCCCCACCTTGCAAGAAAGGTTTTCTCAAAAGATTCAAAATTAGGAATACTTGTTTTTGGAAGAGCCTTAAACCATTTTCTGACCTCACCTGAGATACTTTGTGCAAACAATCTCAATTTAACATCTTCATCATCTACCTCCTCAAGGTCATCAAAATCATTAAACCAATCTAAATGTTATTGAGTTGAAATGTTCTCTTTTGCATCATATGATTTAATTCTCTGATTATAATTTTGAGGTAGATCATGCAATTGAATAGGTAAGACAAGGGGAGCATATCTTGCTTCCATGGTTTTAGGAGGACTTTGGCCTAGTTGAACAATATGACTTGGAATCATGACAGTTTGAATGGGAACAGCAGAAATAAAAGAATGAAAATTATTCTCATCAAACAAAATGTCATTCAAGTTAGACTCTGATTTAGATCTAAACAAATTCTGCTCAAATTTTATACCAAACTCAAGATCATCAATTCTCTTCACTGCTTCCTTCGGAAATGATAGATTTTTATCTATAAAAATACCTGAATTAGATTCCTTTTCTTTCCTTTTATGTAGGATATTCTTAGGATCAGCCACAGATGCTATAGATTATGGATCTGGGTTTCTTCTACTGTAAATATTCTTTGGAGTCGGGATCTCTCAATAATATTACTTTTTTGCAATTGATCTTAACTAATGAATTTGCCAGGATAAAATTTTCATCCAATATTATGTTTGATTCTTTGTTACCCTCAGGAATCAAATCTGAAACTTTAATCATTCTTTCCCAGGGAAAATTTCACTTTCGTTCCGCGACAACAACGCCAAAATATTAGCACTATCTAAATTGGTTGGTTGAGGAAGAAAATCACAAAGGTAACCACAAAACCACTTTAGAATTGAAACTATCCCTTTTAATTCAAAGAGGGATCTCTCTTGTCAAATGGTATCTAAAAGATAGGTTTTATTTTGAGGATTAGTGGCTAGATCTTTGTTTGAAGAAATTTATTCATTTTGTTGGAAAGAAGGAAAGGATTTTTTTCAGAAATGGAGTCAACCTTGAAGAAAATGGAACTATCAGTGGCTGGTAGGTAGAACTATCAAGGAAGCAGAGACTAGGTAGGTGATAATATTTCAGTTTTTTAAATTGATTTTATAGGATGGAAGAACGAGAAAAAAAAATAACAACATTCATAGAATCAGTTAATATGAATTATGATTGAGTTAAGAAGAAATGATAGTTCTTAAATCGCTTGAATTTAAAGCATCATTATCAGATGAATTTCAAACCATTTGATTTCCAATTTAAGCATATAAGAATTGTTGATGAAAAGAGAAAGAAAAAAAGAAGTGCATACATGAAAGAGAACATATACTTCAAATCACCACCACAAGAATCTTTGGTATGAAAGTATTGGACTTCTACATTGATATCTCATTTAACTTCAGAAAATTTACACAATGTTCAAGACAAAATGTCCTTTGTTCTTTTGCCAACCCTTTTTACATTCAACATGATCAAATATATAATAAAAATGCATCCCTAATCTATAGAAGTCGAACTTCATTGTTATCCTTTAATTTTGGATCTGATTACATCAAATAAGGAACAAACTCTAAACTACTTGCTAAAAATAGAAGTTCTCCTTGACCATATTTAATGCATAACAATTTTCTTGACAATAAAGATTTGCCAATATATTTTCAACTTTGAAGATGATGTGAGTCATGTGGTACAACTGGAGACTAATATGATGTTTATTTTAATGCTGACCAGGCTCCCTGACACACTTGCGTAGCACTCTCCTATAATTTTTTGTGTAACTTCAGCCTACAACAGTTGCATAGAGAGTTTACACATTGTCCTTGTCTTCTTCAACGAACTTCATTTAGGTGGTGGCTGCAACATTGTTGGAGGATGAAAATGATTTTTGTATCATCCATCAAGAATTACCCATTGTTCTTTAACCCTTTGTGTACTTACAACACTTGTGTAGCGTGATATCTCTACGAAATTTATGTACAATGTTGCTTTTTTAGAAAAAAAAGAAAACAAATTAACCCTTGGTTTATCAAAGAGAAAAATTGTGAAAACATGAAATCTATATCTCAGCCACCTCTGCAAGTAGGTCTAAGTTTCCCCTGGCTTCATCATCAACCTTTATATTTAGTTTCAGAGACCTATTTTATTTTCTCAATGACACATTCTGTCTTTTCAAGTTTCTCATTTGTCTAAAAAAAAGTGCACTTCTTCTCAACTTTGACTGGGCATTTTAGAGAGTTGCACAAGCATTGTTGATGGCTGATCTACACTCCTGAAAATATCTCTCAAACTTTAGTTTCGATATTGTGTTCTATTTTGAAAGATGAATAATTAGATCTTGAGCTTCCCTTAATTGCTTATTTAGTCACTTGATAGTTTTCTCACCCTCTCCAAGTGAAGTGCGACTTTTTTCAATTGATACATGTTAGCCATGTGCATGTGTTTACTCTACAAGCTTGTATTCTGAGCTTATCTTTTTGGTTGAGGATCTTGTTAAATGGGTTGTAGGTTTAGTAAACTCCATTGTTTTAGGACTTTTCCTGATGTATTTCCCTTTAGAACCTTTTGGAACCTTTGAAATTGATTCCTACTTTGCACCTATTTCATCCTGTGGTGTTTGAATGTTAGAAACCCTTTTAGCCAATTTCCTCTTCATCTCCATGTTTTCGTGATAGGACTGAGCTATGACATGTTGAGCGTCTTTAAGATAATATTTTAACTCTCTGATTATTTTGTCTTTATTTTCTGACTGCTCCTGATATTTATCCATTTCTTGAACTGAGTGTTCAACAGATTGTGTATGTAGGGAAGGTACAAGTATTCTTTTGACAGCTGACCATGTGATTGGACTACTCAATTTTGGTGTTTCATCCACCTCATCAACAAAGTGTAGCTTTCTACCCTTTTTCTTAGCTTGTTGTCTTGATGAAGAATCTTCAATTTCCTTTCCTTTCCCTATGCCATGTTCTGCAAACCTTTTCTCTTTCCCACTTGAATATTTAGAAATCACTTTCTCAGCAGATGAGGCGGTTTCTCCTTTGGGGTCTAAAGGAATGTTTGATAAAGCTAAGAAACAGTCCCAGTCTCTGCTCAATTTCTTGAGTTCTTCCACCACTAGTAAATTTACTAGAGACAAATGAATCAAATTGATCTTAACATGATCAACCCTAGCTTGTACTTTGTCTGACATTTTACCTAAGCTTCTGTATAGGTAAAAAGGAAAATTTTAAATATTATTTCCTGTTAAATTCATTAAAAGACTTATGTGATATTGGTATACTCTGTCAAACCTACCCTCACAAGTGAAATATCATTGAACCACTCTTCACAAATTTTCATAATGCTCCAATATGAATTATCTTGGAATAGTAGCACCAAACTTCTACTTTTTATACTTAGGTTTCAAGAAATCGGTGTAGAAAACTGGATCAAGAGGCATACCTTTAGACCATTTCTCCCCCTGAATTGGAATCTCAGTTGCAACAACTATTGTCTCTTTTGATACCTAGAAGGTAATATCAATAATATTCATCTAGACACCATTAAAGTTGAGGGAAAATTCCTTTGTTAACTACTCATTGTACCCTTGAATATTTTCGCAAAACCTCATGCACCTAGCTTGTTCAAAGGAAACCCTAAATGTTGGATCAGAATTTACCAGTTTCAAGATTTATGGCTCACACCTCAACACGCTGCCTCCTTTATTGTATTTATTTTTCTCTTGAGTTGCCATGCTGCATATGTAAGATAAAATGTTGAGACTGGTAAGGATAAGGAGTTTCAGTGGCTAAAGCTCTGACAAGGAACTTTACACAGCGGAAACAAGATTAGGGTTTACTCAATTATATCAAACAGATTCAACAATATAATAATCAAGTCTTTATATTGCATGTATATAGACACAAGATGCTTGTTAGACACAAAACAAAACCCTTCAGTCTTTGCACAACGGAATTTTGAGAAACAAGGAATGCGTAGTGTGTAATTGTTGTGTGAAATTTGCATAGCGGGCATATAGAGCTTATGTAGCGAAATGGTCATAGTTTGCGTAGAAAGTGGGGTATTTTAAATTTTGTTGTAGGAAAGGTGTTAGGAACCAAATATCAATATAGCATAGAAAAAACTCAGAATAAGCACTCAACGCCTTGAAAAAGAGAGAATTTAAGATAATACTCATCTTCGAGGGGGAAACCTCCTTTTACCCCAAATAAATGTTCAAGTACAAGATGATTCCAAATGAAAATGTCTCCTTGGTATATATAGGGGACTAGGAGGTATAATTACAACTAATGGAATAAAGTTGGC
>JASDQU010320514.1:0-13137 GCA_032191745.1 Picea mariana
TATTTTCAAAGTTTGATCTAAAATCAGGATTTTGGCAAGTGGCTATCAAAGAAGAAGATAAATTTAAAACAACCTTCAATGTCCCAGCTGGACATTATGAATGGAATGTTATGCCATTTGGCCTAAAGAATGCACCATCCAAATTTCAAAGGGTCATGGATGATACACTAAAACCATACTTTGATTGGATTATTGTATATATTGATGACATACTTGTGTTTTCATCCTCTGTGGATCAACATTTTAAACATCTCAAGAAATTTCTGTAAATAGTCAAGCAAGCAGGCCTAGTATTTTCAAAAAAGAAACTTGAATTATTCAAAACAGAGATCAAGTATCTAGGCCATACTACAAAAAATGGAGAACTTACTCTACAGACACATGCTGTAGAATTTGCTGACAAATTTCCTCACAAAATAACTGAAAAAGTTCAATTACAAAGATTCTTGGGTAGTTTAAATTATATCAGTCATTTTTATGAAGGTTGTGCCCAAGATAGGAAATTATTAAATGATAGGTTGAAGAAAGACCCTAGTCCTTGGACTGAAGCACATTCTTAGGCAGTCAGAAATATAAAAGCCAAGGCCAAAAATCTTCCTATATTATATATTTCTGATGATGACCTTCCTAAAATAGTTGAAACAGATGCTAGCAACATTGGATGGGGAGCGGTCCTCAAACAAATCAGGTACCTGGGAGATAAGAAAAGGGAAGAAATTATCCAATTTGCTTCAGGTCTTTGGCAAGCAGCTGAGAAAAATTACTCAGCTCTAGATAAAGAAATAAAAGAAACACTAAATGTTATCCACAAGTTTGAGATATTTCTTATTTATAAGAAATTTCTTTTAAAAACTGATGTTGCTGCCATGAATAAAGTCTTGAATAAAGACATTAAATCTCCTGGTGATGCTAAATTTGCTAGATGGAAAGCTTTGTTCAACAATTTTGATTTTTCTGTTGAACATATTAAATGTACTACAAACTCCATCCCAGATTTCCTAAGCAAAGAACATTTACAAGCTTCTTGCATGATAATCTCTGTTCAAATCAGAAATGGAGAAGAAACACTGGTAAACATTCCTGGTTCTCTAAATTGGGAAATATATGAATCTGAATGGAGACCACATTGGGAACTAAGAAGCACCAAAATATTCACTCAAACAACCTAGCTTGCATATTCAAATTTAGTACCGGAAATACGATCAAGGAGAATTTCAAATGTGTTAGCTCCCATCATTGCCAGAGCTACACAAAAAGAAATTGAAGCACAAGAAGCTTTAACTAACAAATTTCATGATATTGATCTCATTTGGGATATCAGGGACAATCTGGGAAATAATCAACAATATTTTTGCCTCAACAGACCAAGATTATTATATCATTGGCCTGAAAGAAATCCAGAAATTTATTTCCTAGAAACTGATTATAATTACCCATCCTATAAAGAGTTGTGGTGGAATTTTATTCAACAGGAAGAGTTTTTAACTCTAACCAAATTTTGAAACATTAACACAACTACAGCAGGAAGACCACCTCTTTGGCTTGCAGATTGGTGGAAAGATTTTGGCCTAAATAAAGGAGCAGTTGATCCAAGAATCTTAAGTTCTATATCTCCCTTGCAATCAATCCAAAATCTTTTTGAATATGGACCAAATGAAGGCGAAATGTTATGTCACTTCATTCTTAATCATTTCCAATGGGCTGTCAAAGTAAAGACAATCATTCAAATCATGAATGGACAACCCTTTATTACACGAAAAGTATACACAAAAATGTGGAACACTCTAAATTATGAACAAAGGTTTTTAACCCATATCGAAAATGACTAAGATATGATTCCAAAACATCTTTAGGTCTAACTGACCGACAGTGGTGTTAGTTGGTTTCCATGGGTTGACGTTACCAACCTCCATAGTGTATTTTAAGTCTTATTGGCCCACAATGGTGCCAATCGGTTTTCGTGGATTGACGGGACCAACCTCCACTATGTAATCTATCTTAGAAGGTATCTTGGAAACTTGGAGCACTTCTCCAACTTTTGGCATGGTTTGACCCACATTTTCAAGATTCCTCCATATGTGTCATCTTGAGTATGACTACTGGTCAGGGAATCTTGCACGACTACCCTGCCAGATCTAAAGTAAGATTTACTTTTCTTAGTGGAGAATAAAGTTATGATTTGGTCGGAAGAATCTTGCACGATTTCTACCGCCAAATCTTTAAAGTAGATTGAGTGGAAGACATGTAGGATCCTAAGTCTTGTCGAGTCTCATTGAAAAAATGATTCTCTTCTCCACAAATTTGTATATAAGGAGATGAGGAGTTCATTCTCAGAGGAGGAGTTTTTCAGAGTCAGTCAGTCTGTAATTTGTCCGAGTCTTTCTAAAGCTCCCTTCTGTCTAAGATTTTGAGTCATTCTGTGTGTATGCAAGTTTGCATAAGTCTGTAAGTGTGAGAGCGAGTAAGAGCATTCTTCTCTGAGAATCCTGCTCATATTGCATACCCTAGCTTTAGAGCTTCGGCTCTCTGTGTTTAATATAAAGACTTCCGCAAGCGTTTATGATCTTTGAATATTGTCTCGTTATTGTGCATCTGTCAAATACTCTCGTTTCTATTTGCCTACTATTGCAATTTGTGTGCCTTGAAAGATTATGGTAGCCAAGGTTCTCTCAAGTGAAAGATAAAGCTCTGGAGGAAAGTTGTGCCAAGGTTCTCTTAGGTCCTGGAGCACTTGTGTAAGTCCCGCTAGGCAGGTGGCCGCTAAGGGAAGTTTATGGTGTTGGGTTGTTCGAAGGTTCGCTAGGAGTTTTCTTTAGGAGCATATAAGGTTCAATTTGGGTTTCGCCAGGATAACTAGATTGGTACTGCAGAGAGTAGCAAGACGTAGAAGGTCAAGTAGCAGAAGAAAGATAAACGCACGAGACAGATCAATCTTCAACCTTCATTCTCCATCGGAGGAAGCCTCTGAGTTTACAAATGGTATCTAGAGGTTAATCAATTACTAGATAAAGGCCCTTAATTTGAGTCCTTAATATAAATTCGCCAGAAATAACCGCCCACTCAACAAATATTGGATAGGAATTTTTTTTTTTTAATTTCGTGAGATCAATCTGTGGTTTTCATTTCAAGACTTCTTAACCTAAGATCAATTCCATTGAATTAACTCCAAATTTCCAGAGTAACATAATTTCCTATTCACCTTTCTCTTTATTTATGCTACTATAATTATTTGATTGCGGAAACATGACGAATAATTATTCGTTAAAATCCTTGGGTCTCTTTTGAAAGATTAATATAACTATTAAAAATTATATAATTATCCATACTTCCAAATTTTATAAAGACGAGAATTTTATTCTGTAATCAAATCCTACGTAGAATGACTTCGAGGTTACTGAAGCTACGAGAGGTGAGTTCCAGATATTCAACTTAACGTACCAAACATGAGTAAATCAATGGAACTCTGAATCGGTTCTAGGAGAGGTTCAGGCATGGAAGTATGTCCAACAATTTCTCTATAATTTTATGCAGAGGTCAACGGAACGAATCAGACCACTTATCCTAGGTGAACCAAATAAAAAAGTTAGTCGATTTAATCCAAGCATCAATCAATACAGTCTCACGGGTGAATTTGAGTGAAACAACCTAGATTGGGCAGAAGCAACAAACTCTCTACAACGAAAGAGAAGAGATAGAGAGAACATCAAAAGAAACTTAGTCTGAAAAACTTTAAGACACGAAGAAAATTCATATGATAACAATCATGAACTCCCTTAATCCCGTGAGTCCAAAGGAACTATAAATTTGGTTAAAATTATAGAAGTCTGGTACTGACAAACTTGAATTGAAGAACCGAGAGGGAACTATAACTATTCTTTTAATAGGTATGAGTTAGATATCACAAATCTGAATTACGAGCAAATTAACAACAATCTAATTCTATCACAACAAGGATTAATAAACCAAACTCGCATTGCTCAATGCACCACTATTATCAGTATTTAACATTCAAATAACAAAATAAAAATACCATAACAAAATTTAATATACATATAACTAAAATATATGTCACGAAGTCACCATGCTTCCAGGCATATTCCTATTACTATCAATAATCCATTCATCAATAAATAGTTATACGGAACAACGTATGCATTTAGAAATTACATCTCAATCCAATGTGTTATCTGCCTATTTCATTGTTCAATTAATAATCCCTTAACAATAAATAAATTGAAATTATTCGACGTGGGAACTTGCGCACTTCCTCCTTGGTTCTGCTTGCTAATCGAAGGAATTCACCGGTACCTACCAGCCAACGTTAGGGGTACTTTTCTTCCCCCGTAGCCCCTTGATCCACAAAGGTTCCACACACAAGAAACCGACAAACACTATCTCCAAGGATTGCCTTGCAAGGTAGAGCTTCCACTCCTTCTACAAGCTTGGTGTACCAACTCTCATAAGAAAAACAAAATCAGAACCATTTTGACATCATAACATTACCCGGAATAAGTGTGATCCATTTTCCATCTACATCCTTTGTTTTATAGAATTTTCCTCATTGACACATGTCCACATGCACAATTTAATTTCCATTTTAATTAATAAATTAGAATTATTCACCCACACACTTGTCATACCCTCCCCAGCTTGCACAAGTAATTACAAATTTTATTTTATTTCAAAAGTCAATTTCCCTCACACTCTCTAAGTGTTCCTATTTTTGCTCTTAGTTGTCCCTTTATTCTCGAGATTCTCATTTAATGAGTGTCTCCTAACTAGATCTTAGTTAGAGTTGGATTATGCGTCTTCTTCTAGTTACACTAATGGTAGGTTGACTCAAGATTATTTTCCATGTGTACTCCTATTCTCTCATATTATTATTTCTTCTATTTTTAAAAACCAATTTATTACTTTCATGCACACATGTGCATTTTATTCAATCTTTAGATTTTTATTCACATTTTTCCTTCTATTCTTTTGATTTATTTAATATTTAATTTAGTCCCCTAACTAAAATAGACTTAGGTTTAGTCTTGGAGTTAAGATTAGGATTTTATTGGGATTTATACTTAATCAATTCATTGTTTAATTAAATAAATAATCCGACAAGGTCTAATCAATTTAATGTTTTCTATGCCACCTAGATTTATTGACATACATTTTTAATTTCATGACGTGCCCTTCAAGACGCACCTCCATGATCCAAGGGTTCCACTTGCCTTTGATTGTGTTTTGGAAGTTTGTCCAACCCCTAGAGTCAACACTCCACTTGGTTGACCTTGTGAGAGACTAAATCCTTCTAAGGAATAAGGAATTCGCCTTATTGCACGCTACTTAGGAATCTTCATGAGGGACTGTCTCAGTCTTCCCTCACGACATCGTTGACCTCTCGAACTAGGTAATCGTTAACGCACCATTTGAGCCACAATGAGAGTGATAGTAGGCTATGACAGGGATGCTACCACACCTCTCCCTCAATGTGTGGTGTCTGTGCATGGCCCCTTTACTCTTTATGTGAGTCAAATTAGAAAGTATCGTCGACCTGCGTCCATTGACAAAACACTGTCAATGATCCATATACATAATCATACTATAATCAATAAATGTCACATGTGCGTAAAATGGAATACTCAAAAAACATTAAATCTACTCCCTGACTCAATCTAGAGTCCAAGGAAGTCCATTGATGCCATCAACATCCATAATCTGTCATGTATCCTGCACACTCCGGAAAACGTGTCAATAACATTTGTCAATATATATACATCAAATAACAATAAGTCATAACACATCATCATCATCATGTAATATCTATAATCGAAACAAAATCACAATGTACCATAATAGGATCACTTGCACACAATTGCCCTCAAAGAATAAGTCAAAAACGCGTGCTCAGTAGAGCGAGATGTTACATACACCCCCTCTTGTTTTCAACTTCGTCCTAAAGTTTGTATAATATGGAAACAATTGATGCATCTCATATGCTTCCTCCAATGTAGCTGAATGTGGACTATAATTTTCCCATTGGACCTTGACCTGGTCGACTATTCGACGTTGTAGCTGTCAAATGCGATGGTTGATAATGTGGACTGGCTCCCCTGTGAGAGAACCCTTGTCCAACACTTGCAAAGAACTCATGTCAATAACATGTGAAGGATCACTAATGTAATGCCTCAATATAGATACATGAAATACGTCGTGCATACGCCTCAAAGAATCAGAAAAGGATAGTCGATAAGACATGAGTCCTTTATTTTCCACAACTTCAAAAGGTCCCAGAAACCTAGGAGAGAGTTTATCACCCTTTCCAAACTTGATCGAACTCTTGTGCAGTTTCACCCGCAAGAAAACTCTGTCACCAACTTCATAACTATGGTTAACACGATTTGCATCAACATAACTCTTTTGTCGATCTTGTGATTATTTACTCCTATGTCTTATTGATAGCATATGTTCTTCCATTTCTTGAATCATTTCTGATCCTAGCAGGACACTATCCTCAAGTCGATCCCAACTCAACAACGTCTGACATGGTCGCCCGTAAAAAAACTCACACAGTTCCATTTTATTGGTACTCTAATAGTTGTTGTTGTATTAAGACTCTACTAAATTAAAGAAATTTTTCCAACATTTATGTTGGTCCATTACATACATACACAACATATCCTCCAAAATTTTGTTTGTTCTTTATGTTTTTTCGTCTATCTCAGGGTGATACATTGTACTGAAATTCAGCTGCGTTCCCAAATCCTCTTAGAAACTGGTCCAAAACTCTCTTGTAAACAACGATCCTCAATCGGATATGATCCTCCTTGATACTCCATGTAATATTACAATATCGTTGACAAATACTCTTTCGATGTCTGACACCTGATACGTCTTATGCATTAGAATAAAGTGTGCACTCTTTTTCAGAGTGTCAACTACTACAAAGATCAAGTCGTGTCTCCTTGTCGTCAGTGGCATTCCAACAATAAAGTCCATCGAAATGACTTCCCATTTCGATTCAGAAATATTGTGTGGATATAAATTTTTTTCCGGATGTCTATATTCAACCTTCATTAGCTGAAATTCTAGACATATCGCAATGTAACCAAGTGTATCTTCTTTCATTCCCTTCTAGAAGAATAAAGGCTTAAGGTCTTCCTTCATCTTCGTGACTCCCAGATGACCCATGTACATTGCTCTATGAGCTTCACTCAAGATCAAAATTCTTAATTCGTCATTATGTGGTACGTAAATTCTTCCATTAAATCTCAACAATCCATCATTGTCTAATGAATAACCTTCAAACTTTGGTATGATCATGGTATTTTGTCCCATATTATCCTTAATTTCTTTATACTAGTCATCTTTGATTTGTAAAGTTAGAATCCTTTCTCAAATATTTGTCTTAAGAGGTATTACCGAGAATATACGTGGTCTCCAACTCAACGCATCTACCACTTTGTTCATCGTTCCTTTGATGTAAGTAATCTCAAAGTCGTATTCTATAAGTAATTTTGACCAACGCCTTTGTCGTGTGTTCAAGTCACTCTGCATAAAAGCATGTTGCAATCCACAATGATCTGTCTTGAATTCAAAATTTCGTCTGATCAGATAATGTATCCAAACATTCAAGGCATATACAATTGCTAATAATTCCAAGTCATGCGTTGCGTAGTTCTCTTCATGTCTTCTCAATTTCATCGAAATCTAAGCGATTACTCGACCGTCTTGCATCAAAACTCCACCTAAACCTTTTTTGGATGCATTCGTACATACCAAGAATCCTTTTCTATGTCAGGGACCTTCAATATTGCTATTATCATCAACAACTCTTTAAGTTTTTGAAATGCTTCCATGTATTTATCTGTCCAAACAAATCTTTTGTTCTTCTTTTGAAATTTCGTGATCAGATTTTCTATCTTAGAAAAACCTTCGACGAATCGTCAGTAATATACTGCTAAACCCATTAATTTGTTTACTTATTGTACATTTGTTAGTGTTGGAAATTCCATAATAGCCTCTACTTTCACTGGATCCACAACGATACCTTCACCAGATATGATATGTCCTAAGTAATGAATATTCTATTGGTAAAAATAACATTTCGATAGTTTTCTGTACAATTTGTTTTCTCATAGACACTATAGTACCAATATTAAATGTTCGTCATGTTCTTCTTTCATCCGAGAATAAATCATTATGTCATCAATAAATACTTGAACAAACTTGTCCAAGTATTTGCGGAATACCCCATTCATCAAGCTCATGAATACCCTGAGGCATTTGCCAATCTGAATGGTAAAATTGTGAACTCATAGTTTCTGAATCTCCTCTTAAATGCGGTCTTAGGAATATCTTCTTCCTTGATCTGTAATTGATGATATCTCAATCTCAATTCAATCTTAGAAAACACTGTTTCTCCCTTCATCTAGTCAAACAAATCATCTATTCCTAACAACATATATTGGTTATTGATCGTCTCTTTGTTCAATTGATGATATTCAATACAAAGTCTCCATGATCCATATTTCTTTCTTACAAAAATAACTAGTGCATCCTAACGTGACACACTTGGTCATATAAGTCCCAAATCCAACAATTCCTTCAATTGCATTTTCAACTCCTGCAATTTTGATGTTGACATCCGATATGGTGTTCTTGCTATCAGTTCAGTTTCAGGTTTCAAGTCGATTGTAAACTCCAACTCTCTTTCGGGCGGTAAACATGGTAACTATTCTAGAAACACGTCGGAAAACTCTCATATTACATGAAGGTTTTCTAATCCTTCCACCTCGCTCGTTTCATTTAGTGATAATATTTCATATAGCTTGCTTCCCTTGTGCATGCTCTTTTGTAGATGTAGGGAAGAAATAAACCTCAAGGATACTCCCTGGTTCCTTCCTACAATCACTCTACTCCATCCCACATCATCTTTCAAACTTAACCATTTCGTCTTGTAGTTGAGTATCGTATAATGCGATTCCAACCAGTTCATACCGATCACTATGTCATAATATCTTAATATTGTGACATATAGGTTGGCTTTCATTACAAAGTCTCCTAAGTTAATGATACAATCCATAACCTTTCCTCCAACCTTTTGTTTGGTACTCGAAGCCATTTCTACGTATTTGAACTCGTCCTGCTCGACTTCCTTTACCTTAATTTTCTTTAGCACTACACTAGAGATAAAGCTCTCTGTAGCACATGGATATATCAAAATACTAAAATTTTGGTCGATGATTGTGCCTAACGTCTCAAGCACAGTGGACTGGTGCTCTTCCTGGCGATTATTCATTGTTTCATGTATACTGTGGGCCTTGCCCAAGTCTCCAACTGTAGTGGGTCATGATCATCCGATGGATCTGACTTTCCCAATCAGAAAGTATCACTGGTAATGTGGCTCTCTACATTTCCAACATCCAATCTTTGGTCCTATACTCCTAGTCCCCAAAGTAGAAGTTGTTGGTATAACACTCTGGGATCCTAGTCTGTTCTACTGAACATGCCTAAATTGTTGTTGTTGTTGTGATCCTTTGTAAGGTGTCCTCTCCTGAGGAGTCTGTCATCGTCATGTCGAGAACATAGGTCCTCTAGGTGTATCTCGATGCCCTGAAGTCTGTTCAACTAGTGTGTGATGTTATTGTGCTCCTGATGTCGTCTATCCAGTTGGTCTAGAAGGATTCATGCCTTGACCCTCGTTGTTCAGATCTTCCTCATATATAAGGGCCTTCTGAACTACACTATGCAACGTATGAGGCATTATAATCCTCACCTTCGCACGAATGTTGAAGTTAAGGCCGAACACAAAATTTTTGACCTTTAACTTCTCTATGTTCAGATGTGGAGCATACCTAAGAAACTCCATGAATATGGATTCATACTATGGCACCATATGACCACCATGTCGTAAGGCATTGAACTCATTAATCTGGAGCTCAATTGGACAAGTACCTCTCCTAGAACCATTCCTCGAAAAACTCCCATGACACGTCTCTGACGACCATGTTTAGTTGAGGTAGGAGCATCTTCCTGCATGGAAGAGCACTCCCCTTATGCGGAAATACCACCATGTAGAATTTCATGTTGGAGGTGTAATCACAAAGTGCAAATCATATCGCCATATTCTCTAACCATGCCTCGATGGATAAATCATTTGTGTCACCCATAAACTCTGGAAACTTCACCTTCTCAAGTTTTCTGTGCACACTATTACTACCAGCCGAAGTGCGTTGTGAACACTCATTGGGTACATACACTCTACCATCATCTTGATCTAGTTAGTTAATCAATGCCTCTGACATCCTCTAGAAGGATCTCATCATACCTACCACATCTCCCACATCAAGATGCTCATGTTCAATGATTTTTTCTTCTCCTTGGGGCTTATAACCCTCTGGCATGGATACGATCAGAGGTGTCACACCTATTCCTCCAACACCCCATCATCTACTTCCCTGGCATCCTCTAACCATGATTACTTGCAGGGACAATTTTCAAGATTTAGTTAATGATGTATTTTAATCCTTCATTTAACACAGTGGAAGGCATAACGGTCCAATGTTGCAGGGTTGAACCTATCTCTGATACCATATGTCACGTCCCCTGTTTGAGACATACATGTAAGTGAGTAGAGTAGTGGTACATTTTTTTTTTTAAATTCAAGACAAAAGTTAATCGACATCAACATAATTATATTACACATTCATTTCTCATTTACATCCTACCCTACAAGTTCATTATTCAACATCATTCTACTAACAAAATAGTCATGTATCAAAGGCAATCAAGGATATCTACCCATCCAACCTACCTACAAGGTTAGGACCTCCAAGACACATAATCAACGCTCAAGTCTAGGATTCATCCGATTTATTTTGAACATTTAAGGTCTCAAGACTGGCGATTGTTGATGCATGACCCCCCTTCCCTCCTAGGGGTTTTGCGACATCCTGGTCAAGGATATTCAACATACTAAGACAAATCAGATCTTCAAGCCTCTGCTAGACCTTGAAATCAATTTACACAGGCCCCCATTTGTTACCATGCAGGTTTAATTCACCTGCAACCTTGTTCTCTCGCACCTCTGGTAAAATTGAGTGGTGAGCACTAGCTCCTCTGCTAGGATCATCCCCGATATGACCACAAGCTATAACCTTAGGCTAGCCTCCTTCACAACTTTGGGCTTCGACACTTTTAACTACAGCTTACCCGGTTTCCTCCGAGCTCTGAACCACAAACTTACCTGACAAGATCTATGATTCTCATCTCTCCAACAACCAAGGGCTGTGATCTATTTTGGGACTTCAATGTTCGAGATTTTCGAACGTCTTACACTCCATTTTCCTGAAATACTCTATCACCGAAATGACAGGGATGACACCACGTGTCCAGATAATCAATAGCTAGGATTTAGCTTCTTACCTTTTCCTAGATGCATACTTTTGGATCCCATGATA
The DNA here is from genome assembly GCA_032191745.1 of Picea mariana. Lineage (NCBI taxonomy): Eukaryota > Viridiplantae > Streptophyta > Pinopsida > Pinales > Pinaceae > Picea > Picea mariana. The sequence goes on from JASDQU010320514.1 coordinate 11,454, forward strand.
TGATGACACGCGTCCTCCTCAGATTGGCGGTTGCAATCTCCTTTACTACTTCACGACTTCGGGAATTTTTCTCTTTCTCCACTCAAAAATTTGGGATTTATTTCTCACGAACTCTCCAATATACTTCCACATATCCTTGCTATAACCAATGGCTAGGATAATTTCACATCTTGAGGACTTCGGCGATCCCCACCCTTTAGACACTTCAAAATCTCTAAACCATGAAGTGCTAAAAGACTCCACGACTATCCTCCATGTAGCTCTCCTAGATCTGACAGTCTGGAATGATCTTGCTTCCTCCTGAACAAATCTTTCTCATTAATTTGGGAAATCTTATAGGGATCCTCCCTATTGAAGATTTATCTCCCTCTATCTCTTCCCAGCTTGTTCTTCCTTCGAATTGCTAACTCCTCAGAGCATTTTCTTCGACACTTAGTCGAAAATGACCATGTGCACACCTTGAAACAAGGTTTCCTCCATGACTTAATTTATTTGTGAGTGACTAGGCACACCTTCCAACAATCCTTTACAATTTTCTGCAAATACTCTTAAGTTTCTCCTCCCGCGCCTCTGAGTCAAAAGACTCTGTCAACGCACACCTTCTAGACAATATGCACACCTTGCATACAAAAGCTTCACGGTATTTCTCGTCAAATTGTTCCTCCTCGACACTCTGAACTTCTCAGAACGACTTCTTCGGTACTTATCCAAATATCGACCCTGCGCACACCTTGTAACATGCTTCCTTGAACTTAACTCTTGATGGGAGACTGTGCACTCCTTGCAACAATTCGTATATGGTTCAATTGTTCCTCTTGAACAATATGACTCTGATTTTGTTTCTTCCCACACACACTTTCATGATATCCCTCCTGAACGTTTGAGTCAAAACAAACTTTGTCAATGCACACCTTGAGGACACTTATGCACTCCTTGCAAACAAAAGTTTCACGTTATCTCTTCCGATCTTCTAAGTCGAAATAGACTCTGTTGACGCATGCCTTGCAGACACTATGCACTCCTTTCATAGGCTCGTAGAAGAGAAACAATTGAAGTTTATCTAATATCTCATAGATTTATACATTCAACCCTGTAAACGCATTCATAACATAAGAATAAGTAATAACACATAATTGCAATTAACATAAATCCTACCATTCATTCATTTAGATAGACACAGTAACAACAACATGAAACATTTGGATCAACTCTTCTCTGTTATATTCATTCAAATGATATGCACATGGACTCATACAATGCTCTTCAACAACTCTCAACAACTCTTAACAACAACAACGCTCTGAAACTCCCCCGGATGGGGTGTTAGGGCGAGATACGCGGCAGTCAATGGAGGTGGGTGACGGGTTACCAAACGTGGAGGCACGTGAAATACTCGTGCCTCCCCCCAGAGCTTAATTGCTCCATAAACGCACTTCAAATGGATTTTAATGCGCCCATTAACACAGTTAGTCCTCCCTCTGGGTTTCAAATTATGCAGTGGTTCGTAATGTTCATTGTTTGTTGCAGCGGGGTGTTAGCAGAGCAAGCTCTGCAGAGACTCCGGCTTATTATCGGCTCCGTTTCTTCCGTTCTTTTAATCTCCTACAGTGTGTTCCATATCACCTTCGCCTATAGTAGCTGGAGCACCATGACGCACCTACGGGGGAGGCCAAGGCAGGGAGCG
>JASDQU010320517.1:0-13136 GCA_032191745.1 Picea mariana
ATGCATCAGTTATTTATGATTTGTGCAGTTTATGCTTAATTTCTAACCCTCAAGTAGAAAAATAGCATGCATGTGTAGTGTTTTGTCTTGATTGCAGGTAAACTTTGGAAGGAGCAGTGCAAGTAAGCGGGCAAAGCGCAACAGAGGATCTACACCAAACATCAGTAAAAAGGTTAGTAGTTCCTTTCCATGCATGTGTCTTGAAAGAGGGATTTAAGTTTTGGGTGGTAGGTTAAAAGGTCATTTCTTTAAGGTCAAAATCCGCATGCAAATCAGACCCTAGTTTGCTAGTCCGTAGAGTATTATTTCCCAACAATAGCTCTGTATAGGTACATCTAAACTAAAGTGGATTTCCTAAACATCTCATCATTGGGAGCTGCCTATCGATATGCTGTCAAAATCAAACATAAATTTAGGCAGCATAACAAATGGGAATCCAGGTCTTCAAATATACAACAACCAAAGCATGGTAAAGATGGCCCTCACCAACAACCTCTAGACAACCAATTCAAGACACAGAAAAAAAAGGATAAAGGGAAGACAAAGATTGACACTAGGAAGTGGTGTGAATTCCAAAAAATCCCCTGGCACAACACTGATGAATGTCGCTCGAAACAATAATTAGTGGTCAAGGTCAAAGACATGGAGTTGAACCCTGATTCAGAATCCGATCTAGAAAATATTAAAAACAGATAGATCATCAAGGTAGATCCCATTTCTACTATCATGACCACAACAATTCAACCATAATAATAAATAGATCCTAAAGAGGGGGAGAGCCTCTTCCATTCAAAGATGTGGATGAAGGGGACCCCGTTTCATTTCATATTGATATTGACAGCCAAAAGAACCTCATCTCAACTAAGGTCGTCAAATAGTTGGGGTTTTCGACAACACCACACTCACATCCATACAACATCGAGTGGCTTCACCAGGGATGAGATCTCCATGTCAGCCAGTAGTTCTGCCTTTCCTATGGTATCCAGCCCTTCATGGATGAGGTAGTGTGTGATGTTGCCCCTCTTGATGTCTATGATGTTGTTTTGGGAAAACCATATATTTGGAGATGTCATGTTGAATATGAGTCTAGACCATGTAGTGTCATTATTACTCTGGGAGGCCAGCTCTATACGATACCAGAGGTAGTTTTGACTACTTCTCCACCAAAACAGTTCCATAAGGTAATCTCTCAGATTGAAAAATTCATCCTCTTCACAATCTATTCAAAGGATGCACATAAGACCACTACAACCACTGTAGCCTCAACACCTTATATCTAGCAAAAACAAATTGTCACAGAGAAACAATATATTGTATCTTCACCTACAATGGTGCCTACACAATTCCCCATCAAACCTAGAGACAACATGTTGGTGGAGCATATTCAACCCTACCACCAAGCAACGCATCTCACCAAGCTTCAGATTTAGAAAATGATTTCCCCTCTTTCCTGGGCACTCAATGAAATGGAGACCATTTCTTCCTAATGGGGGAGGATTTATCTAGGTGGATATTGATGGCCACCCACCTGTTCCAACTGGTTCCTCTTGTGAGTTCTTAGTTTAGTACGTTCTTCTATAATTGTTTGTAATTGTGCGGTCTACACTTACGAGGCTATCTGATGCCCTACACATATTCCAGGTGGATATTGGTGGCCTCTCACCTAATCCAACTGGATTATTTTGTATGTTTTCATGTCAACACATATTGTTCTACTTCCAGGGCCGTTTTGGGGCCCTAAACAGTGTTTTTTTGCCTTTCCACAGTCAATCTATAAATAGAGTCAAAGTTTGATGGCATAATGTGTAGTTCTCTAAAATACCTTTCCAACGGGCTTTAACGCACCTAAAATAGAGATCATATGCAAATGTTATGACCCTAGGAAGTTAATGTACTAACTTACCCAAATGAGACCCACATGACTTTTGGCGTTTCATCTCCTAGGGTTAGGTTTTTGGATGTCTAGGGTTTTGGAATTCATGTTTATCATAAAAAGGCCTTCAAAGCCTCATTCTAATCATCTTCTTGTGAATGAACGAAGCAATCACATCTCTTCTCAGAGATAAAGTTGCCACCATTCTAGCAAGTCTTTTGGTCTGTATTTTTACAGTCTCTTTACAATTCTTTCATTAATAGAAATCAAGTATTGTTGTATTCTCTGTTTCTAGAAATTTTCATGAGTATTTCATTGTAATTTCTCTGCTTTCAGCTCGTTCCAAAAATAATCTGGATCACGCAACACCAAAATTATACCTTTATTGATAGGAAACAAGGTTCACTTTTCTGTTTGAGGGGGAAACCTCTAGCAAAGTATAGATCTCTTACAATAATTCTTCAAGACAAAACTTCTCATACCCTCTACTCCTGTTGATATTGAATCTATCTATCCAAAAGAAAAATCTAGAGGAAGATCTTTCTAGAAGCGGAAGATTCTATTAGGTATTCTTACATTTGACTTATTCCTCCTTATTTATAGACCTTATTAATATTGAACTTTATTACATGGAAACATATTATTCTACCCACTTGAGGGGTTGGGTAGGTTATATCCCTAACATGCCCTCCCCCTTAAAATCAGCCTTGTCCTCAAGGCTTGAGATGAGGAAATTGTTGTAGAATGGTAGTTGGATCCTAGGTGGAATCTAATGGAGTTGTATCTTTCGACTGGACTAAAACTTCCTTGATGGTGCGCTGACGAAGATGACACTCATGCTGGTCCAAAACTTCTTGTGGCTGCAACTAGATGGATCCTTCTTCATCTAACTCGAGAACGCTAGTTTGAGTTTGGCACTTAGTTCCTATCACCTTCTTTAAGTAGAAGACATGAAAAAAATGATGGATCTTAGAAGGATTAGGCAAAGCTAACTGATAGGCCACCTATCCCACGCACTTGAGAACTGTATAAGGACCATAAAATTTGGGTGTCAGTTTCTGAAAATGTTCAACCTTGAGTGAAGTTTGATTATAAGGTTTCGGTCGAAGAAATACCTAGTCTCCTTCAACGAATTGACATTCTGAGCAACCTGGATTGACTTGTTGCTTCATGCGATTCTGAGACATGACCAAATTATCTTTGAGGGAACAGAGAATAACCTCTTGAACTGTAAGTGTTTGGTCAAATTCCTAGACCTTTGAGACACCTAGCATGTAGGAGAGAATGAAAGGTGGATTTTGTCAATATACTTCTCCAAAAGGAGTCATGCGAGCAGTTGTATGGTAAGAAGTGTTGTACCACCATTAAGCTAATGGTAACCATTGAGCCCATTGATTTTTCATTTCAGAGGAAAAAAATCTCAAATAAGTCTCCAAAAACTTGTTGACAACTTCAGTTTGACCATCATTCTAGGGATGATAGGCAGTGCTGAGATGCAATTGGGTGCCCTGTAGCTTGAACAATTCTTGACAAAAATTGTTGGTGAAAGTGGGATCTCGATCAGAAACAATAGAATGAGGCATGCCATGAAGGTTGATGCGGTAAATGGGTGTTGAAGAGAACATAAATGAGCATACTTGGAAAGAAGATCAACGACCACCATGATGACTGACTTATTGCCTAATTTAGGTAATCCCACAATAAAATCCATAGATATGTTCCTCCAAATAGTGGGTGGAATTGAAAGCGGTTGGAGTGTGCCAGGCTCTTTGATCATTTCATTGTTGTTGCATTAAAAAACATTAGATTTTTCCATAAAAGTGTGAACATAATTTTTCATACCAACCCAGAAAAAAGAACGTTTGACCCGGTGATAGGTTTTGGTAAACCCTGAGTGCCCAACTGTGGGTGTAGCATGAAGCTCAAAAAGCACTATGGATTTGAGTTGTGACTATTTACTTAAATACAAAAACCTTTTCAAAGAACCTCATCATTGTGCCAAGAATACCTTGGGGAAACTAGATAATTGGCTTGCAATTGTTGGATCAAATGCGAATTTTTAGGATCTTTTAGCCTTTCCCAATGAACAACTTGGAGCCAATCTGGTACAATGAAGGAGAGGGAGAAAAGGGACCCTTCATATTGATATTTTCGAGAAAGAGTGTCAACAACCACATTTTCTTTTCCTTTCTTGTAAATGATCTCATAATCATATCCAAAGAGCTTAGTTACCCATTTTTGTTGCTCTAGGTGTAATGTAATTTCTCTAGAAAATACTTGAGGATTTGATGAACTGTCTTAATTTGAAAGTGTTTCCCCAAGAGATAAGGGTGCCAGAGATCCACTACATGCAGAATAGCCAACATTTCCTTTTCATAGATTGATTGGCCCAAATGGAGTTCTGAAAATTGTTTGTTGGTAAAGGCCAAAGGTATTCCTTCTTTCATAAGGACTACTCCAATTGCTCTCTCAGAGGCATCACATTCTAGGAAAAAGGTCTTTGTTAAATCAGGAAGGGCCAAGACCGGAGTAGTACACATAGCCTCCTTCAAGGCTTGAAAGGCCTAATCAGCTGCGGGAGTCCAAGTGAAATAATTCTTTTTAAGGAGAGAAGTGAGAGGCGCCACAATCTTTCCATAATTCTGAACAAACTTGCGATAGTATCATGTTAAACCCAGAAAAATACGCAAGATTTTGATAGTCTTGGGGTGATTCCAATCCTACATTGCTTCATTCTTCTTCGAATCCACCATGACACCAACCTTGCCAACAATATGACCCAAGTACTCAACTTTCGAGGTGCCAAAGGGACATTTACAGTGTTTGAGGAAAATTTGGTGCTGAGAGAGTAGATGGAGAACTTGATCCACATGGGGAATATGGGATTGCCAAATTTTACTATAGATGAGAATATCATCAAACAAAGCTAAGACAAAATGACAGAGGAAATGATGGAAGACATGATTCATGAGGCTTTGGAAGGTGGAGGGGGCATTACACAAACCAAAGGGCATGACCAAGAACTCATAGTGACCCTTATGAGTTTGAAAGACAATCTTGGGGATGTCAGCGTCTTGCACACATATTTGGTGGTAGCCAGAACACAGATCAAGTTTAGTGAAGTACTAATCACCACTCAACTCATCCAAGAGATCATCAATGATAGAAATGGGAAACTTGTCCTTTATGGTGAGTTTATTGAGGGCATGAAAGTTAGGACACTTGTGCCAAGTACCTTCTTTTTTGAATACCATGACCATAGCAGAAGAATAAGGGCTGGTCTTGGGGCAGATAACACCCAATTGGAGCAATTCTTGCACTATTTTCTCAATTTCATTCGTTTGGGCAAAGAGATGACGATAAGGGAGAAGATTGGGAGGAAGACTTCCAGGAACAAGGGGGATTAAATGATCATGAACACCACGAGAAGGAGGAAGTCCCTGAGGAGTGGAAAAAATAGCTTGATGTTTGGAGAGGATATCTTGGAGTTCAGGATGCACAAAGGGTGTCTCAACCGCTTCAATATAATGGAGTTGAGAAATAATACCGGAGTGACATTTCTTAAGGATATTTTCCATGCGATGGGAACTGATGATCTCAGGACAACCAACTGTGATACCTTGGAATTGATATATTTGTCCCTCCTGTTGGAATTGCATGGTTAATTCCTTAAAATCCATAACATAGGGACCCAAAGTGCGTAACCATTCAACACCTAGCACAATGTCACAACCGCCCATTTCAATGGTAAACATATGGGATTTCAGGTGGTAATTTCCAATTTGAAGACATACATTTTCACAACGCCCACCACATTTCATGGACCCACCATTGGCTATCATGATTTGAAAATTATTGATAGCACAAATATATCAATTAGTTTACTGGGCAATGCGATGATGAATAAAATTGTGGGTGCTACCACTGTCAACAAGCATGATGACCTTCCTATGCTTAATATAGCCAATGAGCTTGAGGGTTTGTGGAGTAGAGAAGCCAGTGAGGGCATGCAAGGAAATGAGTGGGTCCACTTCATGTGTGTCAACGGGATCCTGGGTAGCATCAGGAAGGGAGGGCTCTTCAAAAAGGGGAATTGTCACATATTCTTCAGGAAGATCTTCAAAAATGGCCATAAAAAGTTTTTGTTCCTTACACTTGTGCTCCGTAAAATAATTTTCATCACAATTATAGCAAAGACCCTTTAGTTGGCGTTCAACTATTTCAACCCTAGTTAATTTATGGACATTGAGGGGAGTTATAGGGGGGTTAGGATTAGTGGGTCGAGGGCGAGGAACAAAAGAGGGTTTTTTGTTATGGGAAAAAACAACTTTTTGGGCCTCTTTAGCACATTTAGTAGCTTCCAATCAAGTTTCAGGGCAAGCCATGAGAACCTAGGATCGGATTTCATCCTTTAGGCCACTAATAAAGGATTCATGAAAGAACACATATGACATGCCCTCGGTTCAAAAGGCCAAATGCTCAAAAGTAGTTATAAAGTCTTCCACTATGCTTGACTGTTTCAACTTGGTCAAACGATCGAGATAGTGGGTATTAGTGTCAAAGCGATCATAGAGATCTGAAACAAATTGGGTCCATGCAATATAAACGTGACGTAATTTTTTATGCCATTTCCACCATTAGCATCGTTCAAGATCTAGATAGAGGACTACATAGCGAAGTTTGGCCAACTCATCAGTAATACCATGCAGAGAAAAATAATGCTCCATTTGAGTGACCCAACCGGTGGGATCAAAGCCATCAAATTTATTGACCTCAACATGGGGAAGACGTGGATCACGATGAAAGGAGTTGGATTGAAAATGAAGAGAATGAGAGGAATCAAAAACATCTGGTTGGTCCAAGGAGGAAGGATCCGGAGTGCGGTTCAACAACTAGTTGACAACAAACTAAAGGGTGTTAAATTGGTTCATGAATTTGGCATCTAGGGTGTCGAATTGGTGTTGGACTTGGTTTTTTAATTGTGCAAGGAAGGAATTGGTAGAGAAAATCTCATATGTTGCATGTTGGATGGATTCTTGGGCTTGATTGATGGAAGCTTGTAGGTCTTGGTTAAGAGTGGTGGCCATTTGGAGAGGGGGACTGCGGATAAGGGAAATTGGGTGGGTGGGACCACAGAAAAGGACTTAGAATTTATAGGTACCATGATGATCAGGGCGAGAAGAGAAATATAATAGAATAGGCAGCAAAATAGGGAAGCTAATGCTGTAGTGACCAAATTCCCAAATGCTTAACAGGAATAAATGTGTAGTAATTTCGCAACCAGAATGCAGAAGGCACAGTTGCATGGAAATAGATCTTTGTTGTTCTGTTTTTGTTTCTGTCCCAAGGGGTAGGGTATTTGGGGTTTCTACAGACAAGGGTTTTCCATGTGCTATAATTGTTTGATATACGTGTGGGGTCCAACAATAGTACTTGACCCAATATCTTAGGGCACGAACTAAGGAGGCTAGAATGTTCCCTTAGTCATGCTACTCAACTACCCAGGTACTAGAGAGTATCTTCCCGAGTGTTCTTCTCGGTGGCACTATAGAAGTCATGCAGTAAATCAATTTATTTATAAAGGGCTTCAGGAGATGTCGATCTGTATACAAGTGTTGTCTTATGCGCTACCACTCGAAGCGGAAACAACATGGGTTACAAGGATGGCCAACAGATGTGCGCTTGAGTACCACTTGTATTTCATGCATGTATTACTCCCCGACCACGGGTTTATGCATGTAACGAGAGATCTTTGTAGCTTTAAGAAGCCATAATATGTCTCTACCCTGAAAAAAAAAAAATCACAATTTTCTGCCGAGGAAAGTGCTATGATACCAATTGTAAGGTACCAGGTCTATTGTATTAGCAGAAAAGAGAAATAATGCATAAAATAACACTAAGATAGCAACAGAATACGAAGACACTGCAAATATAGCAACGAAACAACAAATTGTATGAAACAACAACACCATAATTATACCTTTATTGATAGGAAACGAGGTTCACTTGCCTCTTTTAGGGGGAATCCTCCAACAGAGCAGAGATCTATTACAATAATTCTTCAAGACAAAACTTCTCATACCCTCTACTCTTATTTATACTAAATATATCTATCGAAAAGAATAATTTAGAGGAAGATCCTTCTAGAAGCAGAAGCTACTATTAGGTCTTCTTACATTTGACTTTTTCCTCCTTATTGCTAGGCCTTATTAATATTAACCTTTATTACATGGAAATATATTATTCTACCCACTTGAGGGGTTAGGTAGGTTAGGTCCCTAACAATGCATGACCCTGTAGGTGGAAGCTCAACAACATAGAGCTTATAGAGTTGAAAATGAGCCTTATGGAATTGACAGAGTTGACAACATAGAGCTTATGGAGACGACAGTGGGCAGTTGTTTGACACTTTACAGTCATAACATTAAAAAAACAAAAAAAACAAAAGGAGAATTTAAGTGCAACAAACTGAGAATGATAGGAAGTAATGCTAGATTTATTTCTAGCATTACTTGATATCACGAAAAATTATTAGAGAATGTATACCTTAAACTAAATTTTGAGTGGAAAATGTGGAATTGTGCCTCCGGAAGAGGCCAAATAAGACATCCATGTTCAAACTTACCATAAAAATTAAAATACTCTTGGAAAAATTGTTAAATACTTATCAAAACTTTAGGTTAAAAGGTTTTGAAATAAGTGAGAGACTAATTGAAAATGGGTGAACCCATTACTATATCCCTAGAGTAAAGGCATATACTAATAACTTCTCCAAACCTTGCATTGAGTAAAATATTTTGAATTGAATTTAAAGATTAAAATTCAAAAGAAAATGATTTATTATTATTATTATTATTATTATTATTATTATAAAATTTCATTTGTGAAAGAGTCTTTTACCTTGTGATACTAAAAAGGATTGAAGATAAAAAAAAACTGTCCCCCATATATCTAGATTAGATCTCAATTTCAAAAGATTTGTCACCCTACCAACCTTACCATTTAAATAATCAGAACTATGACCATCTTGGTATGTTTCTCTTAATAAAATTCAAAATATTGATCACACTACCAACCTTCCTAACCTCTTAACTCAACAAAAGTATGGTCATTTTGGAAAGCTTCTCTTAATGCTTTTCGAGCACAGAAACAAAATTCTAAAGAATCACAAGTAATCACTTACCCTTTTAAGGTCAGATAGACCAATTAAATCTTAGTGGACGTTAATCATCATCATCATCATATTTATTAAATAATTATTTTTAACCATGAATATCGAAATCCAAAAAATTTGATATAAGCTAAGCCCAGAATCTAACTTGAACCACTTTATTATAAATCCATTGTTTATTAAACAATACACTTAATTCTAGAAAGTCAAGTCAAAGTTATTAAACCATTATTTATTAAACAATACATTAAGTCTACAATGTCAATTTCAAGCCGACTAGGCTCTCTGGTAGGAGTTATATGCCATTAATCTTTAATTAATTAATGGTAGAATGTTTAGCCAATGCTTTAATCTATCAATTAATTGATATGTGCTACTAATCTATCAATTAATATGTAACGTTTAGCCAACACCTTAATCTATTAATTACTGTGTACTTTTAATCGTACATTCTATACGAAAACAAAAATTAAATAATCGTACACACTGTACGGAAACTAGATAATTATACACACTGTATGAAAACTAGATAAGCTTCAGCCGTTTACTCCAGAGATTTCTTTGCCACATGGAACACCACTTACCTACCACGCACATAATGAATTAAAACTAGATGATGATTGTCAACCTGCAAAGGAAAGTAGAGAGATAATGTACAACCTGTAATCGACGAATGAAATTCATGGGGCATTCTGCATCTTGAAATGTTCCAACACAGTCTTCTTTATTAATCCCTGGCTTTAGAAAACTCCAAGGAATTCATTAAACGTATATCCTCTGTACTGATCTGGATGCCCTTAATCTACCATGGATGGTGCAGGAGCAATAAAGGCATCCACTAAAGGACTTTAAAATGTGGGAATTGATATACAAGCACTGGACACGTTTGTCACTGCCCGATGCTCAACACTCCTCATTCTCCCATTGCTCATGACTTTTTTAATATATTCGGATCAAAAAAGAACCCGCAATTATTGTTAAATATAATGTAACCTCAATAGGATGACTGTACACTGCCAGCTATCCTGGCCAACTGTACTTTCTATTCTTGTTTTTCTTGAACCTATTTAGCTCAGCTATTTCCCTTTGCATAGTACTTACTACTACAGAACTTCTTAATGTACTCGTTTTGTACTCTTCTTCTTATATTCTAATATACTACTTTCTATTCTATTCTTTCTCTCTGCATTTCTTGCTTCACAATTTATCATGGTATCAGAGCTATAGTAGTAAGCCTCTTCACACAGGCTGGAGAGAAACAAAATCCTCAAACAACGCAGAGCTTACACGGATCTTGAGAGAAATTCGACACAGACTTTTCACAAGGCTTGGAGAGTTGTCTATCATACTCTCGAAAGATCCTCGCAGGAAACTTCCACGAGGAAGCAAACCATCATATGCTCAAAAGATCATCATAAGAAGCTCATGCGAGGTCGCAGAGCGTACTACGCTCGAAAGTTTCAAGGAGCAGAAACACGAGAAGGAAGCAGAGACCGAGAAGGAAGAAATAGTAAAGATTCTTGCTCAATTTTGAAAGAATCATCAACGATTCACGAAGAAGAGCTACATGAGGCGGGAACTCTTGAAGAATTCAAAGCCTTTGGTCAAATTTGTGAAAGATAGTTGCGGAAAGAAGAAGCATTTAAAGCATCTCTAAAATCACTCAAATCTATCAAAGATTGCAGCAGAGAACAAAGAACTCGTGAAATTCTTTTAAATCTTTGAAAGATTCACGAATTTTTCTTCCGCAGAAGAAAATCCTTGGAAAGGCAGTAAAACACGCGTCTCAGATTCAAAGAACAACTGTTGTGGCTGTAAGATTTGTCCTACAAACAGATTCTAGGTGCAACTCCAGTTCAGAAGGGATGAGGGGAGCGTGGAAAAGAAGAAAGAATTTTAGTCGTTAGATCTTGCGCAGAGGATCGACAGCCATTGGATCTTTGAGAAAGTGCACGAGGTTTAGTCCTATGGAGCGCCAAGGAGAAATTCGACTTGAGAAGTCATGAAATCATCTGGTCTTTCCATCAAGAGACACATGGCGAGATCTCGACATTTCGCTGACTCGCAAGGTGTAAAGGTCAGAAGACTATCGTGAGAATTTGCGAATCGCGAAATCACGAGTCATTACGAACCGTTGGATCACAAAATATTGTGTGTTGTCGATCTTATCCCATCGCAAAATCGGGGATTGGGAGTTGGATGAGCGAAGGAGACTGCTCTCCAAAACCCCGATAAGCGAAATCCCGACATCCCAAATCACAAAATCCTGAGAGGATTGTGAGTCGTCCATCTCAGAGGACAGGTGGCAGCAGATCCAAGTGCTATCATTTCAGCATTTTGGAGTTTGGGATATCGGAGGTCTTGTTGACGAAAGGTGATGACTCTCCATGGAGAAAGTCCTGAAATCCTGAAAAGATCACAGCCATCCATTCGTTCAGACACGTGGTGGAGATCAAGGAAATCGTCGGCATCTCAGCTACCAGGGTTTCAACTTGACAGAGGATTTGGAGTCACAAGTCATGAAATCATGAAATGAAAAGAACCGTCCATCTTTCGGGGAGGCATGGCATCAATCCAGGATCTCAGGAAATTTTCCAAAAAATTGATTTCGGCAAAATCGGCAATTCAGACTTCGCATTTTGGAAGCATAGCATGACGAGGAATCACAAGTCGTGAAATACCGATAGAATCTGGACCGTCAGATCGTCAGCAGATCTGGACTGTTGATTGTCCAACATGCACATTTCAGAATTTTGGCAATTGAAGTCCCGAAAGGAAAGTGCCATCGTCATTTCGGTAAATCAGAGATCGGGGAATCGAGGAGTCAGAAGAGCTCCCTATCAGGGTTCGCGAATTCGCGAAACCTAGAATCCCAAAATCCTGAAAGGATCTAGACCGTCAGATCACAGGAAGATTTGGACCGTTGATCGGTGTTTTGACATATCGGGGATCCTACAGATAGAGGACCAAGCCACTCCGCATCGCGAAGTCCCAAAACGCAAAATCCCAAAAAGGCTTTCGAGAAGGGCCTTTCCAGCATATTTCACATTTCGGAAAATTGAAAGACAAAGAACCGAAAAATCCCATAGCGCTTTAACCTTTAGGCATGTGGTCACATTGATCGGAGACTAAGGGCCAATTCAAGGCCGATAAACTCTCTTCGGCGTTTTGGCAATCGAAAGTTGGAGAGTTCAAAGGTCTCGTCTAACGAAGTTCCAAAATCACTGCAAGAAAGCAACAGACTTGGTTTTACGTGCGGGAGATAGGTAAATACAAATTTTTCTTTCTGTTTTGTTCAATTTAAAAAAAAAAATATGGCGACATCTAGCAATTTAGGACCAAATCAGGGTCCGATTCCTTTTGGAAAGAACTATGAGTTCTGGTCTCTTCAGATGAGATCCTTCTTGCAAGCACAAGAGTGTTGGGATCCATTGTATCATGGATATGTAGAACCAGATCCAATAGACCTATCCGCCATGACTAATCAGTAGAAAATTGCTCAAGAAACGCAGAGAAACAGAGAAAATAAAGCCAAGTTTTGGATTCAAAATTCTGTGGATGACTCGATTTTTTCAAAAATCACAGGCGTTGGTACTTCAAAACAGGCCTGGGACATCCTTAAATCTTCCTACCAAGGAAATGACAGGGTCAAAACAATTAAACTACAGACCTTGAGGATGCAATTCGAGACTCTGAGGATGACAGAGTCCGAAAATGTGGATCAGTTCGTGAACACAGTCATGGGCATCGTGAACTAGATCAGATTGACTGGTGAAACCATCACTGATCAACGCATTGTTGAGAAAATCCTTAGAAGTTTACCAAATAAATTCGAAATGGTTGTAACAAAAATCCTTGAATCCAAGGATATATCAAGTTTTTCAACAGATGAATTAATTGGTTCTCTGGTGACACATGAGACCAGACTGCATCTCACAGATGAGTCAATCTCCAATGCTTTCAAAACTCAATTCTCCTTCAGCAGAGGGAGAGGCAAAGGAAGAAGCAGAGGTCACCAAGGAAGAGGGAGAAATCAAGGTAACCCTCACTCCAGTGGAGGTAACAGACAACAATATCTGAATCAAAATTTCC
>JASDQU010320520.1:0-13125 GCA_032191745.1 Picea mariana
CTTCATGGGGTATAAACACGGCTGAAAGCAAGGACCTCTGAATCAGGAAGATAATTAGGCTCCACAACCAACACTTTAATCCATAAAAATCCTTCTTCAATATACACACTGAGTGTCCCGTAGTTGTCACGTACTCAACAGAGTGTTCTGTGACTACAAGGACCATTCTTCCTGATCAGGTTGCCATTTGTTCCACGAGAAGAATTTTAGTCCTTCGGAATGTTGAAAGCCACACACTTTGAGACTTATGTCCTTAGAATACTATTCCAGGGTCATTATCCATTGGTCAAATTACCATGACCAATCCCAAGAGAATGTCAGCCCAATGTTGAAACATTAACACTTAAGAATAATTTCTGAAATTACATAAAATCTCAACACTCCCTCTACCTGTGCTAACCTCCTCTTCTTCTTCATTACATGGATGTGCACAAATATTTGTCTGGATATTCTTGCTTCATGTTTCTTCCTGTGACTATTAATATGTCTCATTCTCAGAGCTATTACCTGTGACGTGCCCAAAACAAGAAACAAGAACAACAAAAAAACATCTCCTAGAGGAGATCAAATTATCTTGCACACAACTATATACAATGACCCTAGAAATGATATGCCTTCTACTAACACACATCCATCATATACTCGATGTCATACAACTAACCATGTTGATTTTCTAGTGTTAAATTAGACAAGCAC
Source organism: Picea mariana (assembly GCA_032191745.1). NCBI lineage: Eukaryota > Viridiplantae > Streptophyta > Pinopsida > Pinales > Pinaceae > Picea > Picea mariana. Next base: position 697 of record JASDQU010320520.1, read on the forward strand.
AATTTTCCGCAAGTGGTAATTACTTTAGTAAACTCTAGAACATCACTAAGTAATTACAATCTGAAAATTTCAACTACTTAGAAACTTCCACCTCTTCCTTAGATCACTTCCCATGTGTGAGAAAGAAAAATATGTGTGTCTATTGTTGTGTCTTTTTATAGTAATATTAAATTGATCCAAAAGAGACATGTCCCTTTGAAAATCAAATTTAAAATTAAATTAAATTTTCTTTCTTATAAATAGTTGGAGAATACCTCCCGTAACTACCCAAGGATTAATTTGGTTATAATCCATCCACATAGTATTTGACTTTCTTAAATTATTCTTCCATAATTTGTGCGATTCTTTGGATAAATATAGGTAGAAGTAAATATGGAGTACATTCCTCATATTTAGGTAATTAGACATTTTTACTAGAAATTACTGCCCACCATAATTTATGGAATTATTTCTTTAATTTTGGTAGGAGTAAAAAGTAAATATGTTATACATAGAGATTGCAACAACCCCATCAATTTAACACTCCCAAGAATTTACTCTACTCTCATTTTCTTGGGCCCTCATGTGAGGGAGTCAAGCCCAGTCCCGCTCTGATACCTTTTCATAAGAGATGATATTGTATGTGAATGAATATGTTATTACAATGATGAGTGTTCTATTTATAAAGAAAACATGGTGACCAGAGTAACCATCCATGAAGAGATGTGTCCCTTCCCTTGGGTAATAAATATATTTATACTCTATATTATATTAAACATATAATATACATATACTTTATATTTATACTTTATACTTTATTATATATATTTATACTTTATATTATAAATATATTATTACAATAATAATATTATAATTAATAATATTTATAATAATTAATAATCATATTATTAATTATTAATCTAGTAGAATGTCTTTCTGATGCTACCCAAGATTAATCTAGTAGAAAGATGTCACTTCCCTATGTGCGACAAACTAGGTAAATAAAACCTTTGTTTAGTGAAATGAGATTAGATAATATGATTAGGAAGACCTAAGGAAAAAAACTGACAAATTTACCCAAGAGCATCATCTTCATTAATTTCTTTGAACAACAAAAGAATAAATCTTCACTCAAAAATCCTTTCCAAATAAGATTTAAAATAATTAAACATTCTTGTGGCAAAGATTTCACTATACCCTATAGAGAAACCTTTTCAACACAGACATACAATCATATGATCATATAACGGAAACAATATGTTTAATATGAAGAAACAAATATGATAAACATAGATAAGGGAAACACACTAACCATTGACTTTATTAGCAACTAATATCTTTACATAGGAATAGATAAGAAAAAATAATTTGAAGGATTTTAGAATGAAATCCAAATGCAGGGATCAAACCTCTCTATCCCTATGTATTTTTCATTCCTTATATAGAGTTTACATCAAGTAGATAACATTTAATATCAACCTATTAATTAGGGATAGCTCATAACTAACTCCTAAAAACCCCGAGGGTGAATTTTTTCCTTATCTACTGATATACAAAAATATCAAAATAGTTACAACAGTAAATCTTGATTTCTAGGCAACAACCTTGCACGAGAATAGGTCTTTATCAAATAAAGCTCCATTTGGAAAAAGAGTTGTTCATTCCTCTTATCATTAGTGATTGATCTGATCCTTATCTTGACTCAACAGATAACAAGTTTAATAAGTGGTTGGTCCCATGATCATCCTCTAAAATAAAGCATTGTTGTTACAATTGAAAATGCCCTATAGACTGCCTTTAGGAAAACATAATACATTCATACCTCTTGCTATATGGGATATATGATCTTCATATAATAATAAGGGGTAGAAGGAACATCCTCTCATAGATTCACCCTGAGCTCAAAGAACTGTGAAAATTGTTAGATAGGCATGCTTTTGCAATGGCACTCTCCGATGGTAAAACAATATTTTGGGTGAAAGTGAACAAAATACCATAGAAGTGCTTCACTAATTTCTTCCAAAAGGTCTTGCAAGAGCAAATAACATTTCATCCAATCACTACAGTTACTGGAAGAAGTAGTTCATCAATCCGAGCCTAAAACCCATCATCATTTTGACAAATGCAAATTCTAGCTCAGACTAATGAAAACATGATACCTTTATATTGAAAGCACAAGTCCTATTGTACTATCCAATCAAAAAAACCTAGAAGAAGACGGGCCCACACCAAAATCCTCTGAGCCAAACTTTATGAGAAAATATTCTTTGAGTGTTGTGTATGATTCCTTTGTCACCTAATAAATAATCTTTGACAACTGGAGTAATATATGTATCCACGGTAGAAAAAAATATTGGTGGAATAAATTCCACCATTGATATAAATGCCAATAAGAAGGACTATTGTTAAACTCCCATAACCTTTCCAACGTTTAGAACAAACATAATTTTTTTTATAATTTGGTACAATAGTTTGGCATTCATCAACTGCTTTCATGCATCTACTTAATCATCTAGAAGCTTTGTTTCTTGAAAGTTGGTAGGATATCCCTTATGGGCATTTCCTTGAACTTGTTTCAATCACCATCTGTGTATTTTCCTTTGCGACCAATAACTCACGACAATGCAATGAATTTTCAATATGGCATCTATCAATGGAGTGGTAGTTATAACATAAGATAGATATGGAAATTTTAATAGAATCAATGTAAAGTGAAAGTGAAAGTGGAATGGTGAGGTGGATGGGTAGATGAGGTGAGAGAATGAGTGGGATAGATAGGTGAGAGAATGAGTGGGGTGAGGTGAGCGGTATTTTTTATTTTATTTATATTTTATTAAAATATAAAATCAAACTTTTATAATAAAATTACACTAAATGAAACTAAGCCATGGAAATTGGATTCTTTTAGAAACAACAGGAGTAGAGAAATGGAATAGACAAGCATATGTTGGCCATCTCAACAATAGAGAAACTACGGTGCTACTTTGGTGAATTTTTTTACTGGGGTCTGGAACTTCTTGTAGTTCCTTTAAGGTCACAATTTTATCATGAAAATATTAGTGCTAACATAAATCTACCCTCACAAGCAAGCATGAAAACAAGAAATAACTACTTTTTCCTTAGGAGGGATAAGGGAAGGGAGAAGGAGAAGACTTGCACCTTAAACTCTTCATTTAATGTCGATCCCTGCTGCAATTTCTTGAAGAGTTCATGGTCTTTGTCGAAAATAGCCTACAATAAGAAACTAAGATAGCGTTGCAACAAGGTAGTTATAGGTTCGAGAAGCATATATCAAGTTTATAAATCAAAGCATATATGACCAATAACAACATATAACATTGCAATGAATGCAAGACAGGAGGGAAAGAGATCTCTTATATTATTGAAAATATATGAAATTTGGTTACAACCTATTTCGACTTTCAACACTGCTTCAGAGCCAACCACCTGGGTTCCTCCACAAGTCCTTCAAGAATCAAATCAAAGAAACTAGACTCTTCCTCACATAACCCAATAAGGATAGGATCACACCTTATGGCTATATAGGAGAGGAAGTAACACCACAAAGGAATTTCCATTTTAGGGGATACTACTCATAGCATGAAAAGATTAGGGAAGCTTGCTAAATCTTAATAGCATAAACTCGCACCATACGACTTATCCTCATATTTTTCCTCAATGGTTCTTTTATATCACCCCCAAAGAGTTTGGGGAGGTTGAAATTATTTTAGTACAAGATTAGGGGTGTTGGGAAACGAACCCAACCGAAAAACCCGCCGAAATTGTGGAATTATTTTGTTTTTCATGATTTTTTAGGGCATCCTTAAGCTATAAGCTTGCAAGGCATCGATGTCTGCATGTTTCATAAGGGAAACCCATAGATATTAACAAATGTCAAGTGTTTTAGATAAATTTGACGAGGAAAGTTAGGATTTTACTTAACAAGATAGGAAAAGGGTAAGGCCAAGTCACAAATGCATATGTGTGGAAATTTACGCTATCATAGATGCCACCTAATGTGTGAGGTCAGAAGGGAAAATTGATGGCCAAAATACATTACAACTTTGAGAGGAAAGGATGCAGTGAAGTGAAGTCATGAAGGTTCTCGAAAAACTGATTCAAAAATAGAAAATGTCAGCCAAAATCAAGTAAGATTATTCTCTTCCTAGGTCGGGCATACCCATGCTCAGGGGTGGTGTAAGCATGGCTACAAAATAAATTACACTATGGATCCATGAAATATATGAAAGTATGACTAATGTCCATGGAAACGAAAAATACATAGTGGATTCATGTGATATATATGAAGTAGAAAGCATGGCCATGAGGAATATACAACGGATCTATGTGAAAGTAGATCATAGCCACAAATAGATACACAATGGAGCTATGTCTCAAAATCAAGAATATATTATATCTAGGAACAATGGAATGAACAATTTGATCCTATGCAAGTACCAATGTCTATGGAGTCGTACAATATGTTGGGTAGGAGAACATAAGATGTGATGCTCATACTTCACTCGAAGTATTCAAAACAATCTGTCATGGTATGAGTCTAGACTATGCAAATAGATGTGTTTGGGTTGAACACAATGAGACACTGTTTAATTCATAGCCATTGATGTATACCATTAACAAATGCGAGACAACCCACCAATTATGATAATGGGCATCAAGGTACCATGGTACAATCTAACAAGTGTGAATAAATGAGTTGAGGTCAAATACCTAGTACAATCTATCGAGCAGGGGAATTTGATGTATTCCCACTCTCAATATTGAGGAAACCTACCATTTATGACTGTAATCCTCCAGGTACCAAATATAACTCTAGATCCATATAACAGAGAAATATGTGTTTAATTTGATAGGAAGAGATCTGTTGGAAGGAAGGAATTAAGGCATCCTTCATCATCCAACACGAGGAGTAGAAGAAGGCCAAAAAATTGGAAGGACTCAGATTAAAATATTTTAAGGACCACACCGAGGTATGACTCTGGCATGCACTAGATGGAATGGTGCATGACAAAGACTCTTTGATTAGTATCCAATAATGAATACTACCGACAAAGATGAGGAATCCACCAATGGGTTCAAATGGAAGCCAAGGTAGCACATGAATCCCTATGTATGATGATTGTTGTTGACGTCAAACACAAGGGAAACTACTCAATGAGAGACCAATGATGGTTTTTCATTTGTTGAGCGCAAGGTCACCTATCAATGATGTAAATAGGCCCAGGGTGCAACTCTAGGTCATACTCTCAGAGAAATGTATCAGAGTCGATAAGAGTATACTTGCAAGAAAGAAGTCAATGGGGAACTTCCATACTAGAACGAGTAAGAGACATAGATACTCTTGATGATGAGATGGACTTGAATGACTTAGGAAGGCCGACTTGCAAGGTCAGATACTTGACTATAGAATGGTCAACTCAAGATGAAACTTACCTTGAACGAAAGCACGACACATTATGTGACTTAGGTAGCATGACTATAAATTGGGATACATTTGTGATACATGAGGCATCAACAAACTCTCCATATGGTTGGAAGAATAACCAACCGGGGGAGATAACACTCAATAACAATAAAAAGTATCCTAAAGCCATACTAGAACCAAAATGATGACATATTGACTCAATATTGTGCTTTCTTCAAGGGCGAAAAAAATACTACCAACAAAAGAGATGGACCCTTCCCCCCCTTGTTGTTTTTTTTTTTGGTCTTTTTTCATATCATTAAATCATGAAAATAATATAAAAGAGTGATATAATATAGTGGAGGAAACGAGTGTTGCGGGAAACCAAACTAGTTCCATAGCACAAAGAACATACCTATGCTCAATGCAAGGAAAGCATGTGTAGGATAAGGACCCTCAGGGGTTGCTTCCTCCAAGGATAAGGTGTCGAGTTGCAAAGGAATAAATTGCAAGGACGAGAACTGATAGTAACACATAATAAATAGGCTCAACAACAACATGTTGAAGTCGACATTAGGCATAAAATCAGGAGAAGTCAATATGTAATGCAATTGGAACTCAACTACATGTTCATTTTCATAAATTTAGTCTCATAAGCCCGAAAAAGTGTAAAACAATACCAAGGAGAACTATTCTAGTCAAAGTTGACTAGAGTATTCATTTTTCATAATTAGTCCATTCGGTCCGAAAAAGGGGTAAACTTGCACTGAATAGACTTCCTTTCAAATCCGCTTAACGAGTGTGAAAGAAAACAAGTTCACTCGAAAAACTTTTCATTTTAAAGGAGTCTGACTATAAACTGGGATACATTTGTGATACAGGAGGCATCAACAAACTCTTCGTATGGTTGAAAAAATAACCAACCAGGGGAGATAACACTCAATAACGAGAAAAAGTCTCCTAAAGCCATACTAGACCCAAAATGATGACATATTGACTCAATATTGTGCTTTGTTCAAGGGAGAAAACATTGTTGCCAACAAAAGAGATGGACCCTTTCCCCCCTTCTTTTTGGTTTTTTTTTATTTTTTTTTGGTCTTTTTCATATCATTAAAGCCTAGAAAAATAATAAAAGAGTGCTATAATACAGTGGAGGAAACAAGTGTCATGGGAAACCAAACTAGTTCCAGAGCGCAAGGTACATACCTATGCTCAATACAAGGAAATCATGTGTAGGATAAGAACACTCGGGGGTTTCTTCCTCCAAGGATAAGGTGTCGAGTTGCAAAGGAATAAATTGCAAGGATGGGAACTAATAGGAATGCATAAGAAATGGGTTCAACAATAGTATGTTGAATTTGACATTAAGCATAAAAGCGTGAGTGATCAATATGTAATGCAATTGGAACTCAACTACATGTTCATTTTCATAAATTTAGTCTCCCGAGCCCAAAAAAGTGTAAAAAAATACCAAGGAGAACTCTTCTAGTCAAAGTTGACTAGAGTATTCAGTTTTTATAATTAGTCCATTTAGTCCGAAAAGGCGGTAAACTTGCACTGAATAAACTTCCTTTCAAATACGCTTAACGTGTGTGAAATAAAACAAGCTCACTCGAAAATCTTTTCATTTTTAAGGAGTCTGAAAAGATCTTAAATGAGAATCCATAATGGGGGTAGTCCTGTAGGTAATATCCATAAGAATATTGAATAAGAAGAATGAATCTCATACGTAAAGTCATGGTGGGACTAAACAGGGCTCCTGAGCCTAATAGAAAACTTAAAGCATGGACACCAAATGCAAAGGGGGTTATAAGCTAGGACTCCCATGGAAGGTAGGCTCTACCACATGAATTACGACACTTCTAAAAAACAAATAATGTTTTTTTTTGCAACTCATTAGGGTCAATCCTAAGGAAAAATGAAATGGGAAATGGATAATGCAAAAATGCATGGAAGGGAAAATCTAACCTATATGCCAATTCGATATCATTACTCGTCAGAACGGACTGACACGGAACAAAAAGGTACCAAAGAAAAATGTCTTCAAATTCTTGTATACAAGACCAAAAACACTTACCCAGAATTTAATAAGTCCAATATAGAAACCTCTGATAAAGACAAGTATTAAGGGAAATATAGAACTTGAAAAACAAAAACCCTAAAAATACAATATGTACAAAGAACCACACAGCCTTGTGACTTATGCATAGTAGTGCTCTAGGTAGAGCCTATTTCTAGGCTTAAGTCACGAGTTTCGTTGGTAACCAACCAGTAAATATTATGGTTCATGAGGAGGTCAAAGATCAATAATCATAGCTTCAAGGATGGTCTCATCTGAAGGAAACTCAAAATCCATGAAAATAGGGCTTGAAAGCTCAAAAATACTAAGGCTCAAGGTCTTACAAATAGTAATATCAGACTCAAGAGGAAATTCCATATTACTCGGGATAATAGGTGGAAGCAAGGGCTCCCATGTCCCCATTCGATAAAACCTCTGATCAATTTTTGAGACCTTTTCTTGAGAAGGATAACATATCTTTAAAGGATCCTTCTCATGTGTAATTGAACACCAATGATAAGATGCCACATAATTCACCTGTGGTGGGGAAGAGTCTAATCGAACACTAGGAACACACAAAGGGGGAACCTGAGGTAAATTTTAACCATGGTGGTGATTATCAAATGAAATTTGATCAATAGTGACAATGCTTCTATTGTGAGGGAAATGCATCACACAAAAAATAATAGACACCACAACATTCATTGCATACACATAATCACACCCAAGAAGAAAATTAAATTCTAAAGGGCCTAACACCACTAACAGATTGACTAGGATAGTCTTCCCACCTAACATGATAGGAAATCGAGGAAGAATCCCCATACATTCACTATGTCTTATGTCAAAATCCAACAACTCACTGATAGTTGACACAAGCTTGGGAGAACCCAAAGATTTCCAAGCCAAGGATGATAAAATACTTGTAGAGGATCCTTCATCTGCAATACTTCGAAAAATTCCTAATTTATTAACTCCAACCATTATCTGGAAGGGTGCATAAGAAGGACGACGAGTCTCTACAACATCATTCCAATGAAATGGAACCATCCTAGGACTTGGAGGGAACGTACTAAAAAATAGTGGAATTCCTCCTTGTTCAAAAGGTTCTGAAATGGAAATGTTAAGGACATGGTCAAAAGACACATCAGTGCCCAAAATAGGAGTGGGATCAGCTAGATATTGCATCAGCGAGATCACCTCCTTAGAATTGTCACTCTCCAAGAGAAGAGTTGGATCGACCGAAGATTTCATCAGTGTGACCACTTCCTCAACCACTACTTGAATATAATGTGAGACAAAATGGTCAAGAGATGCATCACACCCCCCAAAAAGAGTGGTTTCATCCAAATATTGCATCAACACGACTGCTTTTTCAACCAAAAATTGATTAGAATGTTGGGAAACTGAAGATGACTCAGAACTAGAAGAGTCACCAAACAAGGACCACGCTTCTCATACCATAGAAATAGCAGGGCACAAATAAGTAAGGTGATATCATTTTCAAATATTAAAAGGGAACTTGGGCTTATGTCGTATATGTCTAGGCTTCTCAACCGTATTAGTGCCCCCAACATGACTTGTAGTGGCCAGTGGGTTTCCCCCAACATGACTAGTAGAGGTTGGTTGCAAGTCTCCAACATGAGTAGCATAGGTTGGTGACAAGACTCCAACATGGCTCGTAGAGGTCGGTGACTCAATTCCAGTATGGATAATAGTGACTAGACTTTTTCTCCTAGCATGACTCGTAGACCTTGGTTGTGTGCCCCCAATATGACTAACATAGGCTACTAACATGACTCCAACATGATTCACAAATGTTGTTGACCTATCTCTAGCATGACTTGCAAATGTTAGTAGATGATCTCCAACGTGACTTGCAGAGGTTGGTGATGCTCTTCTAGTATGACTAGTAGTGACTAGATGCATGCCCCCGACAGTGGTTGGTTTCTTGTCTTCAACATGACTTGTAGAGGTTGTTGATGTAATCCCAATATGACTCGCAGTGAATGGACTTGTTCCCCCAACATGACTAGGAGAGGTTGGTTTCTTACCCTTAGCATGACTTGAAGAGGCTGTTGATAGGTTTCCAACATGACTAGCATAGGTTGGTGACATATTCATCTTACTCTTCCTCTTCCTATTCCTTTTAGACTTCTGGTTACTGGTAGCAATAATTTCACCAAAAGAGGGAGGAGGAGGAGAAGTAAATTTTGTGGATGTAGAAGGTGAAGGATGAAAATCCGTATGATTCCCCTAACATAAGGTTCTTATCTGATAATCATTAAGAGAATTTGGGACATTTAGATTGGCCCACAACCAAACTAGTAGTCCTACATTCAACCCAAGAATTTTCAAAGTGGCCATCAAGGGGGCATCAACATTTCCAAAGAAAGGAAAAACAAAATAATCCCCTTGGGAAAGGGTCCCTTGGTTGGTATCCTCGATAACTTTCACCATATCATTCTTATGCATAGGTTCATCCCTAGGGATATTTTTCATGTCCATAAAAGTCTCACACATTGATTCTGATGAACCGGTGGTTTTAAAACCCATTCTTTCTAGGAGGCGTCTCCATGCTTTCAATATAAATACCAGGGATACTTCCTGACCAGTGGATATGTTGGTCAACCACCCTAAATAAATGATCCAAAAAAGGTGAAAATGAAACAACCTAAGGCCAACTACACAAAGAAACACTCTAATAAAAATACCTAAGAGAAACATTGTAAGCAAATAGCTTTTCCAAATGTTTATCTCAGGTGGATGAGGTCTTGAGTTGAAAGAAATGAAAAAGTGGAAAGGGACCTTACGGATGAAGGCATAGATTCATTAATTCTCGTGGACCAACGAATGAAGGAGTGAGAAACAGTTATCCAGACCTCCACTAACTAACCTTATTCGGTTCAAGCACCCACACTTCGCAGGGTATTGTTAAGCCCTAATATTGGCTCATTACCCCTTAATTTGGGCATATTAGATTAGTAATGTTATTTTATTTATGTCGGATTTAGGCCATTAGTTGTAATTATACCTCCTAGTCTCCTATATATACCAAGGAGACATTTTCATTTTGAATCATCTTGTACTTGAACATTTAAGTGGGGTAAAAGGAGGTTGCCCCCTTGAAGAGGCTTATTAGCTGAAATTATCTCTTTTTCAAGGCGTTGAGTACTTTTTGTGAGGATTTTCTATGCTATATTGATATTTGGTTCTTAACATATGGTATCAAAGCTCAAGGTCTTGGGGTTTCGCTGCTACATTTGATACACCTTGGAATTTTCACTATAACCTTTTTTCTACAATGTTTCAGAAGGAACGGCTTGGAGGATATTTAGTAGACTTATCAAGGTACGTTGGGTTCAAAATTAATCTCCTGAGGCCTTATAATTTCAGAGATACAGCCTATACAAGATAGGGTTCTGGAATCATCCTGAACTGATTCATTGCGGAATTTTTGCTATAAAACATTTTCTGTAACATTTCAGACCCTGAACTCTAGAAGATATTTACATAAATTAGTAAGGTATCTGTGGTAAAAATTTTAGATTTTGGGTCATGTTAAATTTGTATATACGCCCTGTGTAAGATAGGGTATCTGAATAGTCCTATTGACTAGTCTCAAGAAGGTGTTCCAGGTAAAACAATCATAACTTCTTCCTAGAGTATCCAAATTGTGTGGGACTAGTTGCATTGGATCGTGGACAATCTATAGTATTTTGGTTGTGAGTTTCAGAAATTTATATCAATTAGTTTGTTCGAGGAACACTATACAAGTGAGATCTCTTGGAAAGGCCAAAAATCAGCAAGTTGTGGGGAAGTTACCGTAAATTCCACTTGGCACATCCAATTTTGATCAGACCTGTGGCATTGCAGAGAAGAAATATCATAGAAATATATAAGAGAAAGTTTCATACCCAAAAGGGCCTAAACTTGGGAGATACAACAGAAGAAATATTGTCTAGCAGAACCACCTCAAAATCAAGGTTCAAAAGTGATACTTGGCCAACATGCCACCCAAAAAGGGAACTTCTACACCAAATAAGTCTACAGAAAATCCTACTTGGATTCTTGATGAAGGTGAAGAAATGCGTAGGGACATAAATGAACTACAAAATAAGATGGATTCAATGGAAGCTAAGTTGGATACTAAGATCGATTCAATGGAAGCTAAGTTGGATAGTAAGATGGATTCAATGGAATCTAAGTTGGATACTAAGATAGATGGTTTAAAAGGTGAGATCATGGGAGTATTGAAAAATTTCGTAACAGAGAAGACACCTGAAAGTGAAAATGCATCTGATGAAATTCATGATGAGGACACAAGGAAGGTGAATCAAGAATAGAGAAACTCCAACTTTGGTTTGAAGACCAACCATGTTCCTAAGATTGATATGAGGAAGTTTGATGGCAAGGACCCAATCACATGGATACTTCATATGGAGAAATTCTTTGATCTCCATAATGTGCCACATACACAAAAGGTACAAATTGCTTCTTTATATTTAGAACCTAATCAATTTGTATGGTATCGATGGATTTGTTCTCGCAAATCACTCGTCACTTAGACAATTTTCATTGAAGAAATGATAGCACACTATGAGGATACAAGGAGAAATAACTTCTTTAGCCAATTGATAAATCTCAAGCAAAAGGGTTCAGTTACCGAGCACATTGAGAACTTCCAAAGATTGAATATAAAGGTAACCGATATTCCAAATGAGCACTCGATTGATGTATTCATAGGAACTTTAAAGGATAACATTCAACATGAGGTTCACCTTTGGGAACCCAAATCATTGGAGAATGCATTTAAGGTGGCAAGAAATGTTGAAAGTAAAAATATGGCTATGGCTACTAGAAGGAGCAATCCTAACATCTATAGAGAGAACAATGCTCCTTACTCTAAAAAACCTCAACCTACAAGGTTGAAACCTCAACAATTGGAGGAAAGAAAAGAAAAAGG
>JASDQU010320524.1:13205-26341 GCA_032191745.1 Picea mariana
TTGGAAGGGACCTTACGACATCAAGGCCATGGTTGTAATCTCTCTTTCACATTTAATATGATACAGTAATATGATTCTTTCCTATAAAGCTTCTTGTGTTTTATTGTATGATTCCTTGATCACATACATAGGTTTATATTGAGTTTATGCTATTGCTATCACTTTGGTTGGTTGCGTTCTTTTACAAGTCCATCATTGTATGAGTATTGGAATGGAGCTAGGATGGTGATGACGAGAGGAAGCGACATTTAAACGCTATGTCACTCATCCCTCTTTAGTTAGTAAATTCAATATCTAAAACTTAAGGAAAGCGTCATGTTCTGGTGTGTTTTGTTCTAGATGTAGGTGGATCTAGGGAGATCATTTAGTGTCCACACCTACCAATTTGTTCGATAACAAAATTGGCGACTCCACTGGGGAACAAATTGTTTCCTAGTTAATTCAATGGTCAAAACTTAGGGAAAGAGTCATGTCCTGTCGTGTTTTGTTCTAGATCCAGGTGGATCTAGGGAGATCTGTTAGTGTCCGCACCTACCGATTAATCCGATAACAAGTGCTCAATGGTGGACTTCATCAAACATCTAGATGAGGTAGGCCTCTTTCTTATCTCTCTTGCATATTGGTTTATATAGCATATGTTTGGAACAAAGTTGATTTATGCAGTCATTTCTGTCTGTTGTGGTTTACCCTAGCCATAGAGATATTTTCCTCATAACAGATGGCACTAGTAGAAGAAATCCTCGTTGTATAGTGTAGAAACCCTACATCCCCCCTTTCGCCTCATTACCTCAGTCCACCATGCCATGGATATATCGCAAGGTCTTCTAGGAAGAATCTTGACTCTAGGTCCTAGGCCTGCAACCCACTTGAAAAATAAATTGCATAAGATAGAGGCAAACCCAAAATTCCTCTTACTCCCCTGTTTGTACTCTATCAATTGGCTCTTCATATTTTCCAGTAGTGAGGTACACCAGTCATATACTGTGGGTCTCATACACTTCACTACATAGAACATGAGCAACCTCGATGCCTGGTGCAATGAGGCTAAACCTATGATCTTGGTAAATATAAGCACAATAATAATTAGACTAAGATTGTTTATTGCCTGGATAGGGAGTTGACTCCCCACCTTAGGAGTCCCTTCTACACAGTGGGCATCTATGTAATTCTCTATTTTCATTCCACTCCCTTCTCCCCGTGATTTGAGGTTTACAACCTCTCCCCAGCATGATAGACTAGTCAAAAATTAAATGTCCTCTACTTCAATTCTCAACGGTTTCCCATCGATATTGAAGCTTTCACTCTCAGGGTCCTAGTAACCCACAAGCATCTCTAGCAACCTCACCTGGGATATCATTCCTTTGAGTGCCCAAAATTTATATAAGCCACATCTCTCTAAGGCCATTTGGGCCCCCATATCTCTATCTACAACAACATAGACCTCCTTGTGCTCTCTTTCTCTCCATTCAAGAACCATCCTGTCAAAGACAAATAAAAAATTGAGTTAGATTCCTTAAAATTTATTGTTTGTGTGACTGTACACGAGCCATTTAGCTTACATTTGCATATAGGGTTGGATATATAGGCCATGAAGTCTTCACAAGAGCGTATAACCTATTGTATACGTGACCCAATTGAAGACAACCCATGTACACTGATTTTTACATTTTGCACCCTTAATTACTAAAAATTTGGAACCTAATTCAAAATTTTAATCCACTGGAAATGAATAGGAAGGGAAGCAGATTTACCTGGTCTAGACGGTTGTTGATTTCGTTTCCTGATGCTTCTGCAATCATCATTTGAATCTCAAAGTTATTTTGGTCCAATTTGCACTATTTGGGTAAAAAATCAAAATGGTATAGCAATTTTTGGTTTTGTTACTATTTATAAACTATTTTTACCTACTTTCTATAGTTTTAAGCCATTGTTTCACCTAATGGACTAATACAAGGATGGATTGAGTTGGTTTTTGCAGTTTTAACCAGGGATTCTTGCACATTTCAATGTTATGTTGGTCGTTCGTCACCACACACAAGTATTTTCATTACCCAATATATAGGATAAGTATCCATTCCATCATGCATTTTTGCATTATTCTATAACTATCACTTTTATGCCTTAGGTATGAACCCATTTTTTACGACACATAACCTTTCTTCTGCTATGAGTCATTTTGTTAGCAAGTAGTAGAGACTTACTAAACATGGGTGCCCTAGTTAGACCCCCTACTTCACTTGGTGCCCATGTGGATATTTTTTCATAGGACCAGAGTCCTTCATAGCTAGTACATGACTTTATGTTGAGCCTCATTTCTCATTCATAAACATGCAGCCTTATACCCCGAGGAATCCTAAATGAGTTTAATTTAATCTCTTTTCCAACTCGTCTTTAAAAATAAAAAATATTGCCGAGTGATTTGTCCCTTTCACACTCATTAAATTGGACTTGAAAGGTCGTGAGTCTTAGTTAAGCTCTTTTCCGACTTTTTTTCATAAAGAGAAAAGATTGTTGAGTGAACTTGTCTCTTTCACACTCGTAAATTGGATTTGAAAAGATGTCTATTTGGCACACGCTTATCCCTTTTTCACACCAAGTAGACTAAAATACATAAAAAACGACATTTTTTGGTGTCAATTTGTGATTGCATCTCATGCCCTTGCTTTCAGTATTGAGCCTATAGCTGGTTCTCGCTTCGCGTTATAAACTATTTGCCTCAACAAATTTTCATCCTCAACTAAGCAGAGCCTTGTTTATATCCTTTTCAATTTGATACCCTATACCTAGGAGGGAACATTTCCACAAGTGTCCATCTCCCGCATGCATTTCCTTGCATTGAGCATAGGTACATTCCACTGCTCGAACTAGTTTTGATTACTTGTGACACTCGTTTCCTCCTCTGTATCATATCATTCATTTGTCTATGAAAAAAAAAACAAATACGGGTGGGAAGGGAGTATTATCTTATATTGGTAGCATTTGTGTCACCTTTGAATAGAGAACAAAGTTATTGAGTCCATTTATCATCATAATTTTGGGATTAGCATGGCCTTAGGAAGTTGAGCGTGTTACAGAGTCTTCTCTACCAACTGGTTACTCTTCCAGTTCCTATAGAGAATTTCATTGATGCCTCTTGCATATCATGGTTTCATCATTGGGTCTATGTTGTCGAAGTCCTCCATATGTATCATGCTCTTGTTCAAAGGAAGTCTATCAACCTGTGTCGGCCAGTCCTCAAAACTCTTGACTTTGCATTTCATCCATACCCTTAGTTTGTCTCAGAATCACATGATACTATAGTCCTATCATGCACCCTGGCCCTATTTTTACCATTGGTAGGTAACCTTGAACCCAGTAGTCGACATTTTATCATTGGTCGTTGACTGGGTAGTTTCCCTTGTGTTCGATGGAAATACATATATTCACACATTGAGATTCATGCCGTGTCTTGGATTCCATTAGCCTTATTTATGGTTTCCTCACCTTTGTCAGTAGTTTTCATCATTGATTGTTATTCATAGGGTCTTTTTCATGTACCTCTTGCACTTGGCACACGTGAAAGACACACAGGGTCATTGGTTCATGAACATGTTCTTCATCTGATTTCCACCAAATCATGAAGAACCTACTTTGTACCTTGTGTTGACTGATGAGAGATGCCTTAATGATCTCCTTTAAATGGGTCTCCTTCCATCGACTTCAACCCATTTATTCTGGAAATGAGAGCTAGAGTCTTATGAGTACCTTGAGGCTTGCAGTCATTAGTGGCAGGCTCCCTCGCCATTGACAGTTGAGAATACATCAATGTCTCTTGATCGATGGATTCTTCAGGTGTTCGACACCATCTCCTTTATTCACACTTGTAAGAATGTACTCGGAGCCTTGATACCTACTTTCATCATTGGTAGGTTGTCTCATGTTTGTTAATGGTATACATCAATGACAGTTAATAGAACGATGTCTCATTGTGTTTGACCTCAACTCCTTTATTCACATAATGTAGACTTGCACCCTTGGTGGATTGTGTAGAAGACTTGAAGACATCACTATGTGGCCACAACTTTCATGAGTTGTTTCTTCCTTTTTCATTGGACCAATACATATATGATTTCAGTGATCATGGGAGATCAGATTGTACTCCATGGTATACAGATATCTTCAAATTGGTTTTGAGACTGGTTCTACTAGGTCTTGTTCATGTCTATGACAACTATTGGCATGTAACCACATTTGTATATTCCTATTCATGGCCACAAACACTTGTTTGGTATATTTTCACATGGATCTGTAGTATAATTTTATTGGCATCCATGTATGCAAAGTTAGCGTAGAATGTAATGAGTAACTAGTTCGTCCAGCTGGTTCCCTACCACTCTACTTCTGGGTTGTTTATAATGTATTTTGTCTATCACAGATACTCCTATGACCTCACGCATTAGGGGGAATCTATTATAGCAATATTTTCCTCACCCTATGCAATCTTGCACAAAAGGCCTTATTCTATTTCCCTATGCAGACTTATCCTCCATGTTTATAAAATACAGAACCAAAAATAAATATTTTTCTACATGTATGCATCTTGAACACTATACAACATGCATATACATAGGTTTCTTCACTACAACCCGTGTACATCAGTATTTGTGCTAGAAAATGAAAATTAAATGTCAGGTTTCCATCTCACGACAGGAGATCTCTGATCCTTGGCCTTCTACATGCTGGAAATGTTCTGACTCAGCCCTTCAGTTCCATTTTGAAGGCTATAAATGTGCCAATTCCTAGCTATGGAAAAGGAGAAAGAATTCAAATTTGAGAGAAAAGTTAATCTGGAGAAATTATTTAATTCATATTGAGTTTGCATCCCTTTTTCCTTTAAGTATGAACACCGTGTTCAACCCCCAAGATATTCCCTTATTGATTGAGAACCTCATTGTTTTTCTTTTATGAACTTGCCTTTGGTGGAGGATTGAAGTGGTGGAGGCCCAGTTGGAAGGAACTTAGTTTCTTGGTTCTGAACCATGCTGACGCAAAAGTCTATAACATTTTCACTTATGATGATCATTTATTAATATAAATACTCTTTTCCCGTCCAATTGATATCTTGCAAATATATTGAATTATTATTCCATGGGCGTATTTGTCATGTTTATTAATGGATTATGCTATCTAATGTGCCAACCTTTTATATTATCACCATATGCTTTCTTTGCTTGTTTGTTGAGAACTTGTTGCAGGTATATATCTTTGGGTCGAAGTGCTCAACGATGGACTTCATCGAACATCCAGACAAGGTAGGCCTCTTTCTTATATCACTTGCATATTGGTTTATATAGCATGTTGTTGAGATAAAGTTGATTTCTGCATTCAGTTCCGTTTGTTGTGGTTTACCCTAGCCATAGAGATATTTTCCTCATAACAATATGCACATAAAAACACACAAATGATCATTCATAAAACACATGAACTCATAAACAGTGAAATCTGTTCATTTGTATTAATATATGAATGTTAATTACAATGTGTGTAGGCTCAGACTGCAACTGAGTCTTGACTCTTCTCTCCTTGGATTACAATGTTTTTCTATCAACTTTCAACAACCTCTTATGGGCATATGTTATAATTGTTTATACAAGAGGGGATCATCGAGCCTTCCCTCCAATCCACACTAGTGGTGTTTGTTCACCATTATAATGCCTATCTACTGAGGAAGATTACATTGAATGAAAATCTAGTCTGAATCATATCTAGATCAGCCTACATCTAGCCATTAAAGGAGACTCTAACTACAGCCTGTACAAAGGCATCAACTCAGCTCCACCCAAGCCTTACAACATTTAATTTTCTTTTAATTACATTGAATTTTTAAATTTCAAGGGAAAAATGAGAGGGTTGGCACCTCTCCCCTTCTTGAATGCGCTTTGATGTACTAGAATGATGGCGTGTTGCTGAGGTGGAAAGGATGCTCCTGCATCAAATAATTAACCTGCAGAAACCTGTACATGGCCAAAAACATTTATATAAACAAGGACTGAAATCATGTTCTTTAAGAAGGGAATGCCAACAACATGCAAAATGCAGAGACTAACACTAGAAGTGATATAGATGATGAATCAGACAATGAAAACCCTACCGAGACTTTGATTCATGGACTAATTGAGTTGCAACAGATCCGTGACATGCATGACAAGATCGCAGAACTCTCCCCTGTTGAAGGACAATGTTCGCTTGGAATTTTCAAGGAAAAATATGCAGAGGAAATGAACTTAAAGACACTTTTCTATGGAGATCCACATGATGATGACATTACAAAATTTTTTGTCTATTAAAAAATAGTGAAATGGGAATTGTTGCAAGCAATCAGTGATTTTTCATGTCACATAACAAATTCATTTTTCAAGACAATGAAAATAACAATTGTGAAGGTGCTTTCTTGCTTCTGGGTGCAAATAAGAAAAGATTAGTTGCATGGAAGGAAGATATTAGTGAAAGAAGTCAAGTACAAAGCAAACTTAGAAAAACTATTGAAATATGATATTGGATACATAGATTTCAAGACCATTTAGATCTCTCTTGATCATTGAAACATATTAAGAAGACATTATTTGCAATTAACCGAAAATTAGGGCCCCCAACCTTTTTTGTCACATTTACAAGTGCATAACATCAATGGAATCCATTAGTGAGTACACTAAATGAGTTAGAAAAAGACATGAAGAATAGAAAACAAACTGATACTTTGGAAATCACTGATATTGACTACCTCATAAGGAAAGACCTAGTGACATGTACACATTATTATAGACACAAAATCAACCCCTTGAAGCAAATGATATGTCATGATGACACATTCTTCGAAAATTTTTCAAGCCATTACCTTGTGACAGAGTTCCAAAATAGGGGAAGTGAAAATGAACACACACTCATGTGGATAAAGACTGCTCCAATATATAGAAAGGACAGTAACATACAAATCAAAATGTTTTTGGACTAATACATTAGCTTTGGCATAGATCATTTGAATCCAAAACTGACCAAAGTTCATAGGAACTACCATACAAAGAGTTTGAAAAAACAAAGAGACTCACATTGTGCGTACAACTTCCCTATGCCGCCAATGAAAACCATGAAAGTCATTGAACTGCTCAGTTTAGTCAACAATGCTTTCCTTGAGAAATCAAAATCCATTTTCAAATTTCTAGAGAAAACAAATTATGCAAACTTGATGAGCTTTGAAAACTTTTTGATGCAACTGAGCATAACAGAAGATGAGTACATCCAATTAATATAAATCTACATTAAAGCAACTAGAAATTTTCCTAAAACAAAAACCGTTACACATGTGGAACAATAGTTTCACCAAGGACATGCCAAATATGTGGAATGCGAATACAGATGCACAATATGTGCTCAACGCATATGCTGCAACATTGTATTGTTCCTCGTACATGACAAAAGTTGACAGATCTATGATGAGTGCAATTAGGAAAATATGCAGAGAACATGAAACAGGTCGAATTGATGCTATGCAAATGATACGTACACTTGGAAATACATTGCTTAATATTCAACAAATGTTAGCTCAACAAGCGGTTCATATTGTGCTTTCCCTCCCATTGAATTCTATCTCAAGGGAGTGTATCTTCATAAACATGTCTCCACCTAATGAATGCACGTTTATGTTTAAGCCACCATACCTACTAAAACAAGAACCTGATAATTTGGATGACGTGATGTGCCGCTCCATTATTGAATACTAGATTGATCCTCCATCTTCTCTCAAAGATATCAGTCTTGCAAAATTTGTATCTAATTACAAGAATAATGGTGAACACATATCAAAAAGGAAAAAAACCAAGCGTAATACGGTTTGTCAAATACAATAAACACACTAACTATGATAACTTCTATTGTGAGAAACTTTTCCTATACATTCCATTTGAACAAAGTGAAGACACATTAAAACATAGCTTTGCTACATGGCAATCTGCATATGATTTCTATCATAGTACAATACAAACCAATGAGGCTAAATTTACATACAACATCAACCCAACATGGGGTGATTTAGAAACTGCACTTGAGCAACTTGATGATCTTGAAAACAATGATGATACATGTCTTAATCTTAAAACAACTAGACCTGGCTGTGAACATTATGACCTGGAAGCATATCTTCAATGCCTTCAACAATACAATATGGAAAAAAGTATTAATATTGGGATTCAGGTCACAAAACATCCATTTCTCCTTGAAAACAAATAATATTACAAAAATAGAAATATAACAACGAACAATTGTGAAGGACATTACCATGAAAAAATGCATGGACATACACACACCTATCCACTTGTTCCTTACAAGGGGGTCGAGAACATGCAATACATTCACAACAAAAGTGTTATTCCAAATGCTTGTACGAATCTATGATGGATGCAATACAAGTGATCCTTTGAAACCAAAGGGGGTAATAGTTGCATATACAGGTAAAGCTACATAGAATGTAGGTGGGACAACAATCTATTCTACATTGCTAATGCCTTTTAACACGTCCCAATTGCTTCCACTTAGCAAATAAATGTTAGACATATTGTCCAATCTTTACGATGAATTACATCTTATCTTCATAGATGAATCCTCCATGATTGGAAGTCGATTCCTATATGCCATTGACAATTGACTTAGTTACATAAAACATATGCAAACTTAGTACTTTGGAAATATTGACATGGTGTTCTGTGGTGATATTTGCTAAGTACAACCAATGTAAGATTCTCTAATTTTTCAGCATCCTACAATAAACATGCAACCATTGAAATACAACTTTTGGGAACACAATATAAAATGCTATGAATTAAAAACTACAATGTGTTGGATAGATGAAAAGTTCATTGCAATTTTGAATAGAATGTGAACAAATAACAAAACAAATGATGACTTGTTATATATCAATGCACGTTGTGTACGCCCTGCACCAAAAGAGACAACATTTATGTATCTATTTTTTAGAAACAAGCATGTTGCAATGCATAACAAGAAGATGCTTTCGCTCATGTTTGTAAATGAAATTATGATCAATGCAATTGATGTGGAAGAATATAAACATGACAATATGCCATGCCATCAACATACAACCACTCTACCTTCGCTACTTGTCCTTAAAATGGACATGCTAGTCGAAATATATGCTTGCAATTATGATTCACAAGATGGCTTGGTCAATGGTGCAGATGGAGTGGTCAAAGAATATACAAACACAAATAGCACCGATGTTCTCTGGATTAAGTTCCATGATCCACTTTTTGGACATTGATAGAAAAACAAGTTAACTTACCTTTACAACTTAGACACTTCGCCTAATTGGACACATGTATTGTGCATTGCAAAACCAATATCGATGATAGAAAAGACAAGCCGGGTGAATATCAGAAAACAAGGTTTGAAACTTGATAGTGTTTCATTTGAACCTACTGAAATACAAAAACTTGGTTTGGTGTACACAACCTTGTCCCATGTAAAAAACATCAAGTCATTGTATTTGTTAAATGCTCTTACTCACAAAAAATTTAGGGTGAAGCAAAAATTGGACATTGAGATGCAATGCCTTTAGAGTAGTGCAAGCTGGGATGTAGAGTATGATTCTCAATCGATACAGTCAGAATCATGCATTTCAATTTTCTCACTAAACACACGCAACATAAATGAACATATTGATGATATAGTCAATGATTATGACATAATGCAATCTAATATTTTGTTCTTGCAAGAAACATATATGATGATGTCCATGGAAAATGAGCAATTTCAAAACTTCAATTATATATCAAAATGCATTGAACATGGAGTGATGGTACTAGTGAAAAAATATATACCAATTTTGGAACATATGCATTTTGAAGAACAAAATGTTGAGGCATTGATAACAAAGGCAATGGCTCATGGATCACAAATTGCAATACTGAATATATATGCTACACCGAATGCAACTTTGACTAGCATATTGAACACTATTACAACAACGTTTCACCATTTACATTTGAATGAAATTATTTTCATTTTAGGACACTTCCACATTGACATGTTACAAAGCAATGAGAAAACAAGAAAATTAGAGAAGCACATGTGTAGTTACAGTCTCCAATTCCTATTGCAGAAGGTAAATCATGTGCAAAAAACACTTATTGATCATGTATGGTAAAATGTGCCCAAGGTACAATCAAAAGTCTTTTTCTTAGATGCATATTGGACTAACCATGATACCATTTGTCTTTTACTTGAAATATGAAATACATATAAAAAAACTACACAATTACATATTCCAATTTGTCAAAGCATACTTCCATATCTTTTTTACATATATACAATTTCCTCTTCTCTTTCCAATGGGTCAGATAACTCTAGCATGGATTCCATTTGTACAGTCCATAAGTAAGTAACCAATATAGAAAGGATAAAATACATATCCATTGACCATGTTTCTGGATTCTCTTTCGTATATTGGTCAACTTTTGCATTGTATTCAAATACATGGTATCATCCAATTTCTAAAAACATTTTGGTTTCCAATAGATTCTCATGGAAGGAAACTTTGTACAAACACACCCATGGAACATGCACTAAAAATGTACATGCTTCTACCTTTGTCTTTTACTATGTTTCCTTTATCTCGTGTGTCATACGTCAATATTGCATGTTGTTCACACATAGTATGTTATTTTGATGCCCATTGAAATCTGTATATTGTTTGCAGTGCAACAATTACAATAACTGAAGATGATAAATAGATTCTAAGTACAACACATGAAAAAACTCAAGAAAAACTTTCAATTGGTATGCCAATAATCATTATGGAACCTTTGGTATGCTAATATGTTGTATGTTTTATGTATTTATATTTGCAAAAAAATATGTCAATGTCAAATGATGTCAGAGAAGGATACAATATGATGTACATGTTCATTCCTTTTCATAATTGATCTACACATGTTTTTGTCAGGAGAAGAAAAAGTTGGGCAAGTGAAGGAAGCATTTTGTTGTGTGAACACAACAACCCCACCAAAACTATTAGTTTAGGTGGAGGCCAATAATACCAAAAATTTCTATAAGGCACTACTCTTTACTCTCCTAATTGTTTTTTCATCTACATCCTCAATCTCGTGCACATGTGATCCAAGGGATCAAATTTTGATCAAAATTCAAAGTTCTCAGAATCACTTCAAATCGAACGGGAGCGTAGGAATCGTCGTCATGAACCCAACACAACTCGTTTGGGTTCAAACGGACGTCGAATGAGAGAGATATCACGTTCTGTTCAAAACGACAAGCAGGCAAAAAAAAATGTGCTGACTGTACAGTCCGTACAGTCCATACAGTCCATACAGATGCTAACGTGGCAGACCGTACGACACATGGTAGGTGTTGGTTGGTAGGATTGTGGACAAGTTGTCATATGACACATGTCATCGGTGGTGAATGAAATGTTGACACATGGCCCACTCAGTGGCCTCCACATGTCACCCTGGCATTGGTTTAAAATTTATGTTGTTGGCCGGATTCGACCCCGCAACCTCTGGGCAGGGGTAATGCTTTGGTAAGGGTTGCCCAACCAGCATGCCCACAAGTTTTTCTTATTATATATATGTGAAACAATATATTTAAATTGCAATAGTTTTTGTATGGGGTGCGGTCCGGGCCGGGGCTTAGCCCCAGTCATATACATTGCAATGTAACCACCGGCGCAACATGTTTAACCATAACCCTTTTCGTATGAGCCCCAGTCATATGTGTATGTGTATAGAACCATCGGCGCACGCCCGACTGTTACCATTTGGTTTTAAACATAGCCCTTTTTAAATATACACACGGTCATATGGTGGCCCATGTGCCCTTGGCCTTGGTGGTTAGGGGCTAAGGTGTGTAACCATCCTACAGTTCACACTGGTTGTGTGGTTGCACCCGGTGCTAGGTTTTTACACATATATGCATGTGGGGGCTAGGTTGAGGAGGAAAGGGTCCATTTTGGTGATCCAAGGACAACAAGTTTGAAGGGGAACTTCCAGGAAGCCTATCTTCTTCATTGTTTGGCCAAACGAGGTGCCAAAAAAGCCCAGCTAGGGGTTTTTGGACGTTTTGAAGCCATTGGAGCCATCTATTTGGAATTTTGAGCATTGTAAAGCACATATTTGAGCACTTTGAGAAAACAATACAAAATATCCATTGGAAGCTGGACCAGGAGATGTAGCCCAAGAGAGGGGTGAACTCCTTTATCATTTGTTGTGTTATGTGTTTTTTGTTCACTATTATTTGTTGTTGTTTATATGCATCTTGAATGTGTAATCTCTATAAAAAAATTGTGTTTTCATAATTGATCCATTTGCATTTGAACACATGAATTAAAACTTGCAAATATTTTCAAGAATACAAGTCTTCTTCATTTTTAGATCAAGTTGGTATCAGATCATAGGTTTTTTAAGACTTGATTATTTGCAAGTGCTTTGTTTTCTGATGCTCACAAGGTTGAAAATCACAAGAGGAGAAGGTCAACTTGTAGAGCCAAGTTCTCATCCTTCAAGAAGAAAGATTATATCATCACCGCAAGCTTCAAGGAGGCATTCACCAAGTATGGCTCATGAAGAGAGTCATGAACATATTCCTATAGAAGATGAAGATCTCAGAAAGGATTTCATGGAAATGAGAGAAATGATGAAACTCTTGATGGAATAAAGGAATACAAGGTTGCAAGGTGAAGGCTCCAACCCTTCAAAGAATAAGGGAGACAATGGTGGTAAAACTCCAAATGGAAATGGAGGGAATGGTGCTTCTCCACCACCCTCACCTCCATCTTCTTCTTCTTCTTCTACCAATTCAAGACCTCTTCCAAATTTTCCAAAAGGACATGGTAAAACTCCTTCACAAATTCCTTTATTAAAGCTTGATATTAAATTCGAATTGCCAATGTACAATAGAGAGATAAATGCTAAGAAATTAGATAATTGGATTCGTCAGATTGAGGTGTATTGTAGGATACAAAAAATTCAAGATGATGAAACTAAGATTCAGCTTGCTTCTTTAAGATTTGATAGTGCAGCACTCATTTGGTGGGAAGCCAAGACTCAAGAGGACATGAAGAAACATGGTAA
>JASDQU010320526.1:0-12987 GCA_032191745.1 Picea mariana
TTAATGTTTAGGGTAAAGAATTAAATACTTAATAACTTTTAATTCATTATTATAAAACTTTACGTATGACAGGGGATAGGGTATTGAATGGAGGGATAGGGTAGTGAATGGAGGGATAAGGTGGGTGGCATTAAATGAAGGAGGAGGCAGTGAATGGGGAAGGATATGAGGGGGCAGAGGCCTTCGGGAGAGGATTATTATGAAATTTTGGGAGAGGAAGCATTATTGGGAGAGAAGGACTGTATTTTGTTGTCTGTGATATTGTTCTGGTTTGGGAGTTTGGGTGGACTGTTATAGGGGTGCACCAGGTTGCTGGGATTTTTGGGCTCGGGGGCCAAGAATCCTCATAGAATCCTGGAGCTAGGGAGCCGGATAGGCTCTGTTCCTAGTTGGCAGGGAGGAAGATTCGGTTTTGGGCAGGGTTTTGGGCAGAGCAGCAAAGAGGACAACCAGAGAATTGGAGAATTAGCATCAGACAGAGGTATGTATTTTAGTGATTATGTTGTGTTATGTGATGGATACGTAAGTTTATTTTCATGTTGTTCATAAACAAAATTTATGCTGAATAAATTACGATTATAAGTTGATGATTAAATTTTATATGATATAATTTATTTATTCTTTATCTAGCTTGTGTTTTATAAGGCTCTGCGGGGACAGATACCTTACACATGGTATCATAGCTGTAGTTTAAAATATGGGACCAAGGGCCACCTACCCACCTACCCTCCTGACTCTAGAGGAAAGCTAAGCTAAGTGTCATGTAAACAACCCTGAAAACCTGCCTGAAACCCCCCTAAAACTTTAAAATCTGGGCCAAGCTCCAGCTCCAGCTCCACCTAGCCTGCAAGCCAAAAACACATTTTTTTTTATTTACACAGAGTCTTATATAAACAATATGCCTATTTGAAAGTAAAGTAGTATAATATTTTACACAGTGGAAGTATTAAGTGAATTTTAACACTTGCTTCAATTAAACAAACAAATAGTTAAACAAAAAAAATAAAATAATAGCTCCTGGAACCAAGTAGGTTGTGAGACCATATACCAGGGACTCTAAAATGGGATATGTTAGAGATTTCAACCAGAATCCTACCTCTCCAGATGGTTCAGAAGATGGCAGCGATCTTGAACTAAGCTTGCGCCTATCATGTAGTGGATCTATGAGCAAAGTAAAGGGCAAAGAACCTAATTCTAATGAAGGAAAAGAAAAATTGAAAAATGGTAAAACTGGTGTTAAAAATGCATTTCTAAATAATTTCCTTCAAAATTGCAATGGAGGGAGGAAGATATTGGGAAACAAAAGGCTGGTACTTTTCCTCTACAACATGAAAACTTTGGGATAAGTTTTTATATATATATATACTTTCGAGGAGCCACAGAAGTCAATGGGGATGCATACGAATCAACTATTGTTTCCAAGTTTTGGAGACGCATGGTGTGCGGCAGAAACTTTAGAACTGCTAAATGCTTCTCCTAAAAAATTCTGTCAAACTTTAGCCTTGACCATAGTGTACTACGTGCTTCCAAAACCTGCCTGAGAAAAAAAAATTGAGTGCTAAAATAAATAAAAGGGAGGCAAGTCAAAATCGCTCTGCAAACTGGTTAACCAATGAAAACTTTTGCAGTACATGGACGCGCCCAATTTTACTGTCGGCAAACCCCACGTTCATCATATGCTCCCTTGACAGAAAACCTGTGAAATATATGTTTGTGAGCGAATAAATTTCAATGGAAGAATATATAAAAAAAACAAAAAAAAAAACAAAAAAAAAAGTATTGGGTCTTTTGTTTGAATTCCAATTTTGAACCCAATCTTCAAATGCTTAATCGAAACCCAATACCTGGCTCATATAATTCATCGAGCTATCAAATGTCAGGTTAACCACCCAAGTGTCGAACCGCATCCATGGAGCTTTACAAGTCCGTATATTGTGTACAACGCGTTCTTCCTGTGAACTACCTCCGTTAAAGCCAAACCACAGACCATTCACCAAGCCACGGGGAGGAGCCCGCAAGAACCAAGAAAATGCACAAGCTCCAGCCCCATCACAAGCAAACGCACAAGCACCAAACCAAGTCTGCGAGCTCAATCTAAGAACCCAACACAACACAAATCACCAAATTCGAAACCGAGCACCAGGTCACAAAGAAGGAACCCACGAGTGCAGAAGAGTGTTACGTCAGGCACATAGCCACAAGCGGAGCCACAACAAACAAACCAATGCCCATGGACAAGCGCTAATCCACTAGTGGTCTACGTGCACTGCATGTCAAGAAAGCCACGCAACAAAAAAAAAACACAAATCAGCCGAGACCGACTGCCTAAGAGTCACGCATCAGCAAAGCACCTGCAATGCAAGATGAGTCACGCATCATCCAAGCACCTGCAACACAAGACAAGTCAAGCATCAAGTCACATGGAGGAGGAGCTCATGAGGGGGCCTAAAAGCGGCTATAAAACGCAAGCTCAGTGCAACCGTCGAGCCTAAGATAACATTCCAAACACATACACCAATACATAACAAAAAACCAGTGCCAAATGCCAGATCAAACCCCAAGTCTCAACCAAATCTCAAGCTCGAAGTCTCCACCGAAACCAAGTCACATGTGAACCTAAATCCAAGTGTAAAGTACCAAGAATCCGATGGGGCAGGTATAGTGCACCAGGAGGAGGATCGTGAAGGAGTGAATCCAACCGTGGCCTATACAGTGGTCTCGTGCTAGAAAAGAAGCCAGCCACTGGTGGCCACCACGCAAAGACAACACAGGCTCTCTCTCCGAGACAAGAACTTGAGTCTGGCACCTTATACCACTTGGCCTGCAACCACGAGAAGGTAAGTGCCAAACCCCAAGCCACGGCCAAGGGAGAAAGCCTTGCGCGGTTTCAAATCCTGTAGACTTCACATTCGCCTTCACCTCTGTTTCTGAGCACCAAGAGCCACACCCAGGAGAACCCACGGCTCCACACCCATTAAGAGAGAGAGAGCCATAGCTCAGCGACCAAGGCCGAGGGAGGAACCGAACCCTTGGCCACTCCTAAACTCCCTCCTTCACCCTCTGCCTACAAAAGCACCAGACGACCCAGCAAATGAGAAAGGAATGGTGGCATTTAGGGTTTAAATGATAACTTTTTTTTATTTTCCGGAAATAGGAGGGGGTAACACGTGGATCACATGCGAGGTCTAGGTTATTACCTGGGAGATAAGTTTTTTTTATATTTATTTATTTCATTTATTTATCAATTAATTTTTTTTTTTAATTTCAATTATTCAAAAAAAAATATAATAAACAATTCTGACAAAGTAAGTTTAAGTAAATTAAATGAATTGGATTTTATTTTAATTTAGGGATTTTAAATTTAAATTAATTAATTTAAATTTGATATAAAAAAAAATGTTACTTAAAAAAAAAAGGATATATATATATATATATATAAAGTTATAAAAATTGAAATGTTTTGGGGTCCATGGGTTTTGAACCCACGACCACCCACTAAGCCCAAGCCTTAAGAAATGACCAAACACCAACGTGCCACACATATCGCTTTTACAAAATAAATTCATACATAAATAAATTAATAGTCATAAAATACTATCCCGAAGTATAATCTCCAATTATCCATATTAACCAAACACTGAGTTCCATGCCCTCAACCATCGAGCCAAGCGCCAAGTCCTCCATTCCATTCCATTAGTCAAAGCCAAGCACCAAGCCCGTAAGGGAGCATTTTGTGCACAATGTATTAACATTATAAAATTTTAATGTTAATAATGGGTTTGAAACCTATGATTATTAATCATATATATGTCCCTTTGATTAATGAATGCAATAGTGTAACTTTATAATTTACAGGTTAAAAGTCCTTGTAGAGTAGCGGGAGTTTGATGCAGGTTATGAGAAATAGTCAGGGTAGAATAGGGGTATAATAGAAAGCACCATATAAGGGATCTGATGCACTGTGGCGAGTGTGGTACAGTGCTAGCATAACTACTAGGGACAGGGTCAATAGTTTTCTTAGGCGAAGAAATCAAGCTTATAGGCTTTAGCCCTAACCTAGCCACCTCCCCTAAAGAAAGTAACGTTTGTTTACAGACAAGTAAAAAAAAAACTTACGCCTAACCCTGTTTTCTAGTTTAAGTTGCGCAAATTTGAAACGCCCTTGAACTCACCTTGACAACTTTGGTTGATGCAGGTTAAATCATACATGATGGTTAGGACTTGAGGAAATTGAGGCAGAGGGGCATCATCGCAGGGACCACCAGTGCCGCCACCACCATCGCCTAAACTAGCTCTCATACTATGCTCTTTGGAGGCCATAAATGAGACTTTAAAGTGGCGTCAACTAATAGGGATCGAAGTGGAGCCCCCATCATCTAGAACGGGTAATCCAAAAGCATCGAGGGATTCAGGGGGAGGACCTCCACCCGAAGACATCACTAGAGAACTGTAGAAGATCAAACTTCCAGAGTTTGCCAAGGGTCGCGCCAGTGAACGCGCAGAAGCATGGTTGGAAGGCATGACAAGGTGTTTTGCCTTAGGAGACTATGCATCCACTTCAAAGGCGAAGATAGCGATTTTTCAGTTGAGAGACAGTGCCTTGAACTAGTGGGGCAACATGGAAAGACAACTGCATCTTACCCCGGACATCGTATCTTGGGAACTTTTCAAGGAGAGGTTTCAAAGGAAATATTTGCCAGCTTACTATGAAGAACAACTGGTAGGAGCGTTTCAT
The DNA here is from genome assembly GCA_032191745.1 of Picea mariana. Classification (NCBI taxonomy): domain Eukaryota; kingdom Viridiplantae; phylum Streptophyta; class Pinopsida; order Pinales; family Pinaceae; genus Picea; species Picea mariana. The sequence continues at coordinate 4,736 of JASDQU010320526.1, forward strand.
GCTCTAGTACAGGGAAACAAAACCGTAGAAGAACACGAGATCAGGTTTATGGAATTGGTCAAATATGTTTCATACATGGATAATGACCAACGACAGACAGAACGCTTTGTCTATGGGCTAAACCCTAAGATAAGGGCTATGGTGCGGATGTGGAAACCGTCTTCAGTAGCAGAAGTTGTGGAAAACACGCGTTATGCAAAGGAACACATGAACTTAACTGGAGGTACGAGATCGACCTTTCCACATCGTCCTGGATTCGTGGGGAAGGCCCCTAGGACATTTCCCAGGGGAGGGGGGCTCAAGGCCACCTCCATATGGTAATAGAGTCGCACCAAGGATAGTAGCCGCAGGGATTTCAATGGCAGCAAGTGCAACATCCCGCTCATCACCAACGATGCAGGCAGGTCCACGGCCATCTCAGGGAGCAGCTAGTAGGGGCAAGGGTTCTAGGGGAAGGAACTCATTTTAGAGACAGACACATAACAATGCATAGGTTCAATCCCGTGTTACCTGTTGGGGGTGCAGAGGACCCCATTACTAGCGTGACTGCCCAGAGTTACAATCAAGATTTGTGCATAGAGAAGGAAAGGCCCCGATGGGAAGAGCAAGTAGCAGCCACCAGATTTACACAGCGGTTAATAATCGCCAGGCCGAACATCAATCCACGGTGGTGGAGTCGTCAGGTACGCTAAATCGTATCAATGTTAAGATTTTATTTGATTCTAGTGCTACAGATAGTTTCATTTCACCATCTGCATTAGAAAAGAGTGGGTTGGCAGCCTACGAGCACGATGACTTTAAACAAGTCGAGACGACTTCGGGGAAAAAACAAGTGGTAGGACCTAGCGTTGATAATTGTATAGTAGACCTGGGAGTGTGTACTACCAGGTTGAAGGTATACGTCACTGCTCTCGGGGTGTATGACCTAATCATTGGAATGGATTGGTTAGAAACTCATCAAGCTTTGGTAGATTGTTTCGCAAAAAGGGTGCTTTGTGTCGACGATGAAGAAATACCAGTAGAGATCCAGGGTGTACAAAGAAAGGTGTCACTACGCTTTATCTCAACTATTAAGGTTAAGCGATGGCTTGAGGCAAGGGTGTCGACTATATGTAGTGGAAGCAGTGAATGAAAGGAAGGGACCCTCCTTGGATTAGTACCCGGTATTGTCAGAATTTAAGGATGTTTTTCTGAACGAGTTACCAGGGTTACCTCTTGAGAGAGAGCTTGATTTTACTATTGAGTTGAAACCTGGTGCAGAACCAATTTCCAAGACTCCGTATCGGATGACAACGCCGGAACTTTGTGAGTTGCAAATGCAGTTGAAAGAGCTACTGGACTTAGGGATAATAAGGCCCAGTGTCTCACCTTGGGGTGCACCAGTAATTTTTATAAGGAAGAAAGATGGTTCCTTACGACTGTGTATAGATTACAGGGACTTGAACCGTGCTACAGTGAAAAATAGGTACTCAATGCCGCGAATAGATGGCCTCTTCGATCAGATGAAAGGAGCAATGGTATTCTCAAAGATCGATTTGCGATCAAGGTATCACCAGTTAAGGATTAAGGAAGATGATATTCCTAAAACTACATTTTGAACCCGGTTTGGGCATTACGAGTTTGTTGTAGTACCTTTCGGATTGACCAATGTGCCAGCAGTATTCATGAGCCTCATGAACGACGTATTTCGGAAGTACTTAGATCGTTTTGTACAAATCTTTCTAGATGACATCCTCATCTATTCCAAAAATGAAAGAGAACATGAGGAACACTTACGAGTGGTGTTATCCTACCTTAGATAGAACAAATTGTATGGGAAGTTGTCGAAGTGTTCCTTCTTTTAGAAAGAGATCCACTATTTAGGTCGTATCATTTCTGGTGAAGGAATCTCTGTGGACCCAAAAAAGGTAAAGGCCATTATGGAGTGGCTAGTGCCGAAAAATGCCCATGAGGTGAGAAGCTTCATGGTGCTAACAGGTTATTATCGGAGATTTGTGGAAGGATTCTAAAAAATAGTGAAACCCATCACCACTTTGCAATGCAAGGGGGTCAGGTATGAATGGACAGAAGAATGTGATAGTGCATTCATTGAGCTTAAGAGGTTACTAACTAGTGCGCCAATTCTATGAGTGTCGGATATGGAAAAGGACTTCACAGTCTGCACAGATGTCTCAAAGAAAGGGTTGGGGGCCGTGCTAATGCAAGATGGAGGAGTGATAGTTTATGCATCAAGGAAGTTGAAGAAACACGAAGAGCTTTACGCTACTCATGATTTAGAGTTGACAACTGTAATGCTAGCTCTGAAACTTTGGAGGCACTATTTTGTAGGGCGAAACTTTGAGCTTAAAATGGACCATCAAAGTCTAAAACATCTCTTCACTCAAAGGGATCTGAATGCTAGGCAAAGGCGATGGAGTAAGTTTATGAGTGAGTACGATTTCGGTATTTCATACATCAAGGGAAAGAAAAATATGGTTGCAGATGCCTTGAGTAGGAGACCACGTGTCTTCTCCTTGGTACCCTTAAAAGTCAATCTGAGGGAACGTGTGTTGACGCAACTCCAAGGAGACAGTTGGTATTTAGAGGTTACTTCAACCCTCCAGAGTGGGAGGCAATTAAATCCAAAGTACGAAGGATATAGTTTGGAAGCAGATGGACTATTGAGATATCGAGGAAGGATGTACATCCCTGAAGATGGGGATATTCGAAGCATCATACTGAAGGAAGCCCATAAAGCACTTTATTGTGCGCATCCAGGTGTGAAGAAGATGTGCGTAGACATGATGAAGCTCTTCTTCTAGGTAGGCATGAAGTGTGATGTGGTCCATTTCGTCACCAAGTGCCTGGAGTGTCAACAAGTGAAAGACGACCACCACCACCCGGCAGGCCTCCTACAACCACATGATGTTCCTATGTCCAAGTGGGAAGTCATCTCTATGGATTTTGTTGTGGGGTTGCCGCTCACATCTCATAGACACAATGCCATTCTTGTGATAGTTGATAAGTTAACCAAGAGTGCTCATTTTATTTCAGTTAGAGACACTNCTCCAGATTCACTTCTAGGTTTTGGACAAGTTTGCAATCAGTTTTGGGGACTCAGTTGAACTTAAGCACAACTTATCATCCTGAAACAGATGGGCAAACTGAGAGAGTAAATCAAGTCATGGAAGACATGCTTAGGATGTATGTCATGGATAATCAAACCCATTGGGAGAAGTACCTACCTTTGGTAGAGTTCGCCAACAATAATAGTTTTCATAGATCCATCGGAATGCCGGTTGAGTTGGGATATATTAGAAGATCGAGTAACAATTGGGCTAGAATTGATTCAAGAGATGGAGGAACAAGTGATTCAGATTACGCAGAGACTAAAGGAAGCACGGGATAGGCAGAAAAGTTATGCAGATGCACATAGAACCGACCGAAGTTATAAAGTGGGAGACTAGGTTTTCATTCGTATCAGGCTTAATAAGAGTACCATACGGTTCGGGAAGGGGACAAAGTTGTCACCTCGATTTATAGGACCGTTCAGAATCCAAGAGAAAATTAGACCCGTTGCCTATCGTCTCGTACTGCCACCCCACCTGCATAAAACTCATAATGTTTTTCATGTCTCTGTTTTATGTCATTATGTTGCTAATGAATCACATAAGCTAAATTGGAAGGAATTGCAGGTATCGGACGCGGGAACTCTCACGGTAGAACCGTTACGCATATTGGACCGTAGAGTCCAATAGCTCAGGAACCGTCTGGTAGACTAAGTTAAGGTCCAGTGGGACAAGTATAGTCCAGGATCTGCTACTTGGGAAGACGTCTAGACACTACGACGAGATTATCCCTCACTTTTTTGACCACCTCAAGAATATGTTTCTCGAAGGTGGGGTGTATGTAACACCACCTTTTGACTTAGACAGCCAGGATTACCTAAGGCCTACACACTTTTATTTTCTATTCACAAGTGAAACTATTAAATGATACACTTGAACTTTTAGACGTATAAATTTTATGAATGTTTAAATGTATTTGGATAATGATGGATATGATGTGATATATTGTGAGAATGTAAATTTTATGAATGTTTAAATATTATTGATGATCATGGATATGATGCGATCTACTATGTGAATGTAAATTCTAAGAATGTCTAATTGTTATTGATGATGATGGATATGATGCGACATATTGTGTGAATGAGAATCCTATGAAGGTTTGAGTGCCATTAGAATGATGTTGGATATGATGCAATCTGTTTTGTAAATGATAATTTTATGAATAGGCGTCGTTAATTGGATTATGGAATATTATGAGACCTATTTCTAACTTGAAAACTTTGACGTTAAAGTTGTTGGTCTGCGGATATTGAATCGAAATTATGGTTGTATGCAATTACATGATGATAATGCATAGAAATGTATGAGTTTGTGTTACAGACTAATTTGCAGGTTAGGGGCTATGAAATAGCCAAGGGATAATGATGATGAAAGTGGATGTCATGACCACTAGCCGAGAAACATTATGGTATGAATCTTTGTATGTGAAATTATATTGGTTTGGATGCATTACTATGATATGTGGACCAGTGCAGGATTTCAGGTGGTGAGACTGCCCAAAATTGAATAGACGATGACAAAACTCCCAGCAACACAGTGCCACTGTATATTCCATTGTAGGGTGTGGACCCTAGTACTGTTAGGAGGGGTGGAGGCATTTCCCACCGTGTATCCTCCGAAACCTGAAGTCATGGGAGGACGATGTTAGATCACGCTCCCCTAGACATGTGATGATGACTGTCAGTTCCCTGTTGGGGAAGCTTGGTCAAGATAGTGACACTTCCGCTTACGGGTTCTATTTGGAGTTAGGTCAATATAGTGGCGCTTCAAGATAGTCCAGGAGAAGAAGGATATGAATGGAAGATGGAAGTAAGTTACGGAGGAAGGATGAGTAGAAATAGTTTAGAGTGTATGGAGATTTGTCTTATGTTGGAACTTATTGTTTTCTTTCTGAAAAGAAAATGTATATATATATGAATATTCATAATTATATAACTAAACTACAATTGTCTAAATAACATTGTTGAGCTAGATAATAGTAATTAAAGGATTTCACAAACATTTGATTAGTTTATTGTCTTTTATAAAATGAATAGTCTTGTTGAATGGATTGGATGCATATGGAAACTACTATATAGATGATAGTTATTGATATTAGTACATGAACAAGACTTGTATGTATTAGCTACACATGCATTTCTTGCGCATGTACACTAGTATAAATGAGTTTCTTGGCTTACTTACTAATAATGATGGTTATTTGTTATGAATGTGTGAACCATGTTCCTTTTCCCGTGTATCATAAAATACTTTAACTTCGGGACGAAGTTTCCTGAAGGGTGGGTGTATGTAACAACCCTAGCTAAATGATTGCTTAAGATTTACCAAGTATAATTAATTAAATAATTAACTGTCCTAATGTGTATTAGTTAAATAATGATTATTTATTAATAATATTAATTAATTAATTACTTATTGTTTAATATATGTTGATTAATTAATTAATTGATTGATTAACACATTTAATGTTTAGGGTGAAGAATTAAATACTTAATAATTTTTAATTCATTGTTATAAAACTTTACGTATGACAGGAGATAGGGTATTAAATGGAGGGATAGGGTAGTGAATGGAGGGATAAGGTGGGTGGCATTAAATGAAGGAGGAGGCGGTGAATGGAGAAGGATATGAGGGGGCAGAGGCCTTCGGGAGAGGATTATTATGAAATTTTGGGAGAGGAAGCATTATTGGAAGAGAATGACTATTTTTGTTGTCTGTGATATTGTTTTGGTTTGGGAGTTTGGGTGGACTGTTACAGAGGTGCACCAGGTTGCTGGGAGTTTTGGGCTTGAGGGCCAAGAATCCTCACGGAATCCTGGAGCTAGGGCGCTGGATAGGCTCTGTTCCTAGCTGGCAGGGAGGAAGATTCGGTTTTGGGCAGAGCAGCAGAGAGGACAACTGGAGAATTGAAGAATTAGCATAAGACAGAGGTATGTATTTTAGTGATTATGTTGTGTTATGTGATGGATACGTAAGTTTATTTTCATGTTGTTCATAAACAAAATTTACGCTGAATAAATTACGATTATAAGTTGATGATTAAATTTTATATGACATAATTTCTTTATTCTTTATTTAGCTTGTGTTTTATAAGGCTCTGTGGGGACATAGACCTTCAACTTCGATCATATTTTCCACCATTATTAGACACCTCAGAGATCGCAGAACCACTGACACCAACAGAACTCAACCCTCACTGCATGGAACAAGAATCCACTGATCATATAGTGGACACACAGGTCAAGGGCACTCGCCAACAGAGGATCCAGCTTTATCGGGTTGTCAAGGCAGGGCGACTCCTACACCAAGGCAAGTGGCTCCCCCGAGGCCAAATCCAAAAAAAGTTTCCTCACCTGATGGGGGAACTCAACGCAATGGAGACCATTGCTTCCTAAGGGAGAACGATTGATCCAGGTGGATATTGGTGGCCACCCACTTATTCCAACTAGCTCCTCTTGTTTGTTTTTGTTCAACATGTTCTTCTGTACTTCTTTGTAATTGTGGGTTTTACACTTTTTGGGTTGTCTAAAGCTCCACACAGCCTTCAGGTGGATACTAGTGGCCTCTCGCCTAATCCAACTGGATTATTTTGAATGTTTTCATGTCAGCACATCGTGTTGTACTTCCAGGGCCATTTTGGGGCCCTAAACATTGTTTTTTTGGCTCGCCACAGTCCAACTGTAGACAGAGTCAGAATTTGATGGCAGAATGTGTTTCTCTGAAAGACCTTTCCAACAGGCTATCACGTGCCTAAAACATAGGTCATGTGCAAAATTTACGACCTTGGGAAGTTGAGGTACCAACTTACACCAACTTACCCATAGGGGCCCACATGACTTTAGGTGTTTCACTTTCTAAGGTTAGGTTTTTGGATGTCTAGGGTTTTGTTATTCATGAGTAATATCAAAAAGGCCTTTGAAGCCTCATTGTAATCCATTCTGCTCAGATGGATGCACGTAGCAACCACATCTCTTCTCAGAGATAGCTACCACCATTCAAGCAAGTGTTTCAGTTCTACAGTTTTATAGTTTTAGCCTATTTCATTATTCAATAAAAGATATTGTCCATTGGATATCTGTGTTATTCTTCATATCTCTATGTTTATTGTATTTAATTTGTTAATTAATTTGTTCAGCTCTTAAATCTGGATCACTAAGGTAACGAGTTTTTTGACGTTGGCCCACGGCTAGCCATAGGGGTCAATTGATGATTTCAAGCTTGCACAGATTTTCCCTTTTTAACTACTTCCACCCAACCTTCATTTTTTATAGAGGGTAGGGCCATTTGGGCTTTAAATTGTTGTGTCCCATCATCTTGTGAATGAAAGGGTCTTTCTTTAGCCATCAAAGGATAATATTTAATACTATGAAAAGGGTTGTAACATATGAAACACATATTAGAGATAGATATATCAAAGTAGCTAATGCATATCTTTTCCCTCCAATTAGATATAGACAAACTCCTTTAAATATTTTCATCGGGACACTTTAAGGCACCCCATTTTCTGAGACCGCATGTTGAGAAACCTTGTTGGCTCATGAAATATGAACTTACAGACTGACACATAAATGCACTCTAGGAATTCATGAAATTGAAAAGCTATGAATCCAACCCAACTAAACTAGGGAAACAAATAATTGGGTGACTTCATCCACAAAGAATGACTCATGCCACACAAGCTAAACAACCTAAGTGTTGTGCCAAATAGAACCACTACAAGTAACAATGTCATGGAAGTGGCTTTTCTCTTTAAAAGTAAAATTGAAAATCCCTTGCGATAATGTTCATATAGTTGTAAAAGCCATCCATGAGGTTCTTGTGTCTCTTTTATCCAAGTCTTGATAATAGAGACTTGCAAGATACGATTGACAAAATCCCTAACAAGGTGCACTACTTATAACATCATAGATAAAGGAATATTCCTTCACATCTATGTCTATGGGTGTTTAATCAAGATGGATTTTACTAGCTCATGTGGGACCTTTGATGTAACCATGGCTACTAGCACTTCCTTATTTAGGTGCACCTTGCAAGTTAGTCAACGCAAAAGAATTGAGCCTCAAGGGGTGGGGTGGCCATATTAAGGCCTCTTGCATGCCTCATGGTGAACTAAGAGAACCATGAAGCCAACCAACCAATATG